>VXAX01007738.1:47417-73023 GCA_013399835.1 Leptocoma aspasia | reverse complement strand
ATAAATATAAATAATTAGCTAGAGACAGGTCATATATACCCCTTCAGCCACAGACTGCAAAGGTGCAATTATCTGAACAGATGCTATAAAAGCAGATGTAAAACCCCACAACTTATTCCAATGTTTCATGGCAAAAAAAACAAACAAACAAACAAACAAACAACCCTGCATGCCAGCTTTTTTCTCACCCTCACAGTTTTTTCCAGGTCGGGATGGATTGGTATCCACAGTTGTCTTGCACCTGCACATGTAGGAGTCCATCAAATTGATACACTCTGCAAACACAGAGCAGTCATTCTCAGTTTGGGAAGCACATTCATCCCAGTCTGTGGGACCAAAACAAGAACAAGTGTCAAAGAGCCTCCCTGCTGGCTGCATTAAGCTAGAAATTATCATTAAGTAGTTCTTTTTAAACTTACTTATGTGGTTTTCCTTTTTCGTCATTTACCTGTCAGCCAAGCTTTGAGTGATGCAGAACGCTATCTGTTTTGTTATTCTCTTGTTCTTGTACTTTGAAAAGTATTTTCTCTGAGTAACGACTTTTTAAATAATTGTTTTTAGAGGTAAACACATTTAAAGTGAAAAAACTGCTGTAGGTTTGTACTACACTTATATCAAAATCACTCACTATACCAAGTTCTGTGTACAGAACCTTCAGATATATCAGGTAATTAATAGGTCTGTTACCACTAGCTACCAGTAGATACAACATTAAATAGAGACTTAATCCAAATAATCTTCTGCTTCAAATAAAAAGTAAATGCTAGTAACTCCCATGGGAAGCACTATTCTGTTCTTTACAGAGGAAGTGCTAAGGGCAAAATCTCTTTTTATACAATTTTTCTTCTCAAAAGTAATGCTGTAAAACTGTGACCCTCTTTCTGGTAGTGTCAGAAAAGACATCCTGATTCATCAGTGCATGAAGGTGCTCTAAGGGTGTTCTTTATGTCTGATTTCAGCTGCTCTAAATCAGTTAGAGATGCCTTTTCATGCAGTTATAGACCTATTTCATTGCTGAGTCTCTTCTCTTTTGAGGGATTTATATCTGGAGTCTTGTGTTGCCATTCACACCCTGTTCCAGCAAATCTGCAAGGGCTGATTTAGTCCTTTGGACAGGAATAATTCCAATGAATCCCAGGTGAGCCCTCCCTGTGTGACTGCCTCCTGCACTCACCTTCTCTGCCTCAGGGCCCTGAAAGAGGGACAGCAGCAAACGAGGCTAAAAACCGTGTCCTGGGACAAATAATTCTGATCAGAGGTTAGAAAATTGTTTTGAATAACAAATTAACATAAGTGCTTGTTCTGCAAACTTGCGGATTAATGATGGTGATTATTTCTCTGAAACAAAGGAATGTCCCATCCCATGTGCATGCACATACACACACTCATCTTTCTGCTTGCTTTTCCTTCCTTCTAGCTAATATTTCAATTCTTTTTGCTTCTTTTGTCATTGGGTAATTGCTGTGTCCATGATAGTCTCCATCAGACAATTTCATGTGCCTGTGGCCAGCAGTTGCCTATTATGTTCCAGCCTAAGCCACTTAGAGGGAATGCAGAAGTGTGAAGGATTGGCTGAACACCAGAGATGAAATCTCGTTAATTTCTAACTGTGCTATGAAATAATTGTGACCCTTGGTGACTTCCAACACCATCTGAGAGATGCTAATTGCCAAATCACTTACATTCACTGCTTCCATTGTCTCTGAGGGTTTCCTTTCTCCTCACTTAGCACGGCTTTCTAAGCAAATTCCTTCACCTCTGATGGACACATTCAATCATGCATGGGGTAAAAACGCTGGCACTGACTGATGCATCACTTTTGCACATCCACACACACACACACTGCACTTTTTTCCTCTCTAAACCATGACATCTCAGCCAAGGTCTGCTCTGAGCTCTCTTTCTGCACTCTTGGCACCTCTCTGGCCCTTCACATTTGGCACTTCCCTACACACACCTCAACCAACAGTCCTAGTCCAAAAATTATTAAAAAGCCATCTTTGTGTTCTCTGGTTACCTATTATACACCTGTAAGGGGTACAAGCAAAGGGTGAAAATCTGTGAAATTCCTTGCCAAATGATGTTGCAGATGGTAAAAATGTATCTGATTTGATAGGAGAGATTCATGGGGAGTAAACAAACCCTAAGAAATCCCTCTGGATTCAAGGAGTCCTGGAGCTGAAAACAGTTGTTGGCTAAGGGATTATTAGCGGGAGCTGATGCTTTCTCCAGGAATTGGCTCCTGGCTGGGACATTGTGCTAGAAGGATCTTGGGCCTGACTCAGCACACATCCCTTTCTCTTCTCTTACCATGCCCCACAAAACAGATTTTATCGTCTCTATTCCTCATGGCAATAAACTTAATAATTTATGGATCTTCGAAGAGATCTGGTCCACTCCCTTCAGTTGTGCTGTCCCTTCTGACTTCTCATCCCTGCTTTTCACAGCTGAATGGACTGTCACTAAAGCAAGCCCAAAGCCTGGTGGTGGCCAGGCTGTAGGGAGGATCCAGGGGAGAGGATCTGGGTGGGCTTATTGCCAAGGGTCATCTCCTGGGGCTCTCTGGGGTCAGGAAGCTGAAAACCCCATTATACAAATCCTTCCTTTGTGTGTTTCACTCCTTATTTCCCACTTAGGAAACTCATGTTGAAGAAACCCTTCTTTGGGTAGAGCTAAGAAATAAAGCCCTTTTCTGAGCCTCTAAGGAGGAGTGGAGGTGTTGGTTGTGCCCCTGGATAAGTGTGGTGCTACTAGAAGCCACCTGGTTTTCTGCAGCTAAAGTGACAGTCCAGAGCTATCACCCTTTTCTTCCTTGGCCCTTTGGTCCCAGGATCAATAACATTTACAAAGTATTTTGGCACACATCAGCATCTTGCAATTCAGTCTCAGCTACCACTGTGATATTTGTAGGCTTCAAGTGCAATTTGTCTCCTGTTTTTTTCCTGTCCTGCTCTCCTTAACCTTCATATGCTTTGCAAGTCCAAAGGGAGTTTTTCCTGCTCAGAAAGGCTCAATACACAAAGAGAGAAGAATAACCCATTCTGTTTTGGCTTTGGCAACTTTCTGAACTCTGCTGTCTCTGCCAGCTGGGAAACCTGAGGACAGAACTCAGTCCTTTGAAGATAAAAGTGGTGATTACTGAAGATCAAACAAAGGCCTGGTTTAACATAAATTCCATGCGTGTTTCTTCAAACCTATTCACAAAAAGGACATTTGGGAATTCCTCTGGCTGGGTTTCTAGAGCAAAGATGTTACATTTCTTAAACCTTGGCCCAAATACAGTCCCCCAGTCTTGGAGCACAAAACTGTCTAGAGGGTGTGTGGATCTAAAGGCTACAGATATTCCACAGTAATCCTCTCTGCCGTTCACCTCGAGAAGGACATGGCAAACTTCCAGCTGGGGGCAGAGGAGAGGGAGGAAAATGAATAGGGAAACCAAGGACTCCACTTGGGTTAAACACAGTGAGGAGAAGCAGTGCCTGCAGGTACCTGGGGACAGCCAGTGCTCCTTTGTCTGAGCTTTCTGAGTTTATGGATAAAACCCCTGGAAGAATTCTCACATCATGGTTTTCTCTTCAACAAACCACATCCTTTGTTTCTCTGTTTTGTGAAGAATATTGGTGATACTGAATGTGATCAAAACACAAATGCTGCTTTCTTCCTTGAAAAAATAATAACAAAAATTACCTTCTACTGCAGTGTTTTGCTGATCCACCACAAGCACAGAGCCATTGTGTAGGTAGGAAAGCACTGGGGCAAATGTGGAGGCATCCACTGGAAACTCAGGATTCTGCACAGTGATTCTGAGCCTCACAATGATGCTTCCTGCTGCCAGGGATTCAATCTGCACTTTCAGCTTCCCAGATTTGTACAAGGCAGAAATGTTGGGTGGAAATGAATTTTCAAGCTGAGCAAAGGGAGAGAAGCATTGACAATTAGGGAGTCAGCAGGTATCTCTTTAAATATTTATATAAGAGCAACATAGAATATGCTGGAAAAAGAAAAGTTCCAAAGTGTTTCAGAAATCTTATTTTTCAGAGATTATTGTGGCAGAAAGTAGTGCAGGTCCTTGGTGCAATCCTTGGTGCAACCAGTGCTGAGAAGGACTTGGGGGTGCTGGTGGATAAGGGCTGGGCATGCCCTGGCCGTGTGCACTGGGACCCAGAAACTCTCTGTGTGCTGGGCTTCACCAAAATCAGCGTGGGCAGCAGGAGAGGGGGGAATTCTTCCCCTCTGCCCCCTTCAGGTGAGACCCCACCTGCAGAGCTACATCCAGCCCTGGGACCCAGCACAGGGAGGAGGAGGAGCTGCTGGAGCCAGTCCAGAGGAGGCACCAGGATCAGAGCAGCTCTGCTGTCAGGAAATGCTGAGAGAATTGGGATTGTTCAGCCTGGAAAGCTCTGGGGACATTTAATTGTGACCTTCCAGTACTTGAAAAGAATTTACTGGAAAGATGAGGCAAGACAGGACAAGGGGGAATGACTTCAAACTGGCAGAGAGTAAGGTTAGATTAGATATTAGGAAAAACTTCTTTACTGTGAGGGTGGTGAAGCCCAGACAAGCTGTAGATGTCCCATCCCTGGAAGTGTCCAAGGCCACACTGGACAGGGTTCTGAGCAACTTGGTCTGGTGGAAGGTGTCCCTGTCCACAGCAGGTGTTGGGACTGGATGATCTTCAAGGCCTCTTCCAACCCAAACCATTCTGTGATAACATAATTCTATGATACCTTTGAAAACTGTATCCATCTGACCACTGGTCCTACAAACCAAGTTCCAAATTTTGGCTCAAGAGAGCAGAATTCCCCCTGGCCCTGTTTGCCTGCAGCAGAGCTGAACTGTCCTGGTAAATGCATGCAGCAGAGCCTTGATGTTATCTCTCTATGTCACATACATATTTGTTTCATTTACAAGCGTGGGCATGGCTTTAGTTCCCAGGGAGCGTTTGAAACTTGTCAAGTTCAGCCTGCAGCCGAGTCCAATAATAAAGAAACCTCAGGATGAGAGACAAAAAAATGGGGGTGGATAACTTAAAAAAATGTGTTTGAGACAGCCTGGCTTCAAAGCAGTATCACAACTACATCATGGTTAATTACCAAACCAGTGAGCAGTCACTCCAGCTGAACAAATGGGATTACTCTGAATACTGAAGCTGGCACACTGCTGTCAATATCTGAGCTGTGCAGGAGCTGGCAGTTTCACCTTATATGTCTAGAAGGCAGCTCCTTGCTTGAGCCTTTTGTTGCTGCATACACCTCAAAGCGTGCCTTTGAGCACAAAGAATCCAGAGCCATAAATCAGCACAGCTTTGTTCCCATTCAGCCAGAGCTTGCTCAAAAAGATTCCTACAAACAAGCTGTTTAGCTGGTCTAAGCTCACGTCAGGGTAGAGAGGCAAGAAAATGAGGAGAGAAGAAATGACAGGGGGATGTTGTGCTCACCAACACCTAAGGAGGCAGAAGCAGCACAGATGGGCAATGCTCCTTTTTCTTCCCAACCTGATGAAGCCAATCAGGTCTGCAGTAATCTCAGAGAAGAATCACTCACAAAAATCTTCCCACACTACAAAAATGAACAATTTGCAACTGTGGGAAATAAAACCATGTGAGGAGGTTCAACTAGCAATTTCTGTTGGGCAAATGACTCTTCTCTGCTGCCCTTGAACATATAGCTCCATTATTGTTTTGGGTTTTTCTCTTGCATTTAAATTCACACATGATTATGAGTCACCCTTTGTTTTGGGGAAGCCTTGTTTTGGATGGATATCCCAATTCCTCTGTATGGGCCCTGTTCTGTGCAGCAAAACTGTAGGAGATTGCTCCATCTGAAACCTCCCCCTTTTTTGGGAAGCTGAGAGCTGCCACTAGACTTTATGACTCAGGTTTTGTTTCTGACTGATTACACCTGACTGTGGACAGGGACCACATGTGTGCAGGCAAGGGATGGGGCTGGAGAAGAAAGCCTGATCAAGATACCTTTCCTGAAAGAAGAAAGAGCTTTGAGAGGAGTAAGACATTTATTGAGCAGACTGTGCTGAAATGAATGCCAGGAATGCCATTTCAATAATCCATTTAAAAGCCTCAAGTTAATTTACTGGGAGTTTATTGCCAAATTAAAGATCCAAGGAAAGGAGCCCCTGTTGCATGCCTGCATTTATAATTCCCTCACTCTTCTGTAGAGGAAAATTCTCACTGGCCTCATTGCTAACAAGGCCAAGGGCTTGATCTGTCTAGTCAGCTGAATTTTGTTGTAATTATAAAGAAAGGTCAGAGGAAATAGTATGCTGATTTTGAAGGAATGCTTCATCCAGCCATAAAATCCTCTATTAGATTAAATAAATTTTACATTGAAAAAAAAATATATATTACTCAGAGATGTAGTCATTTTACCTCTGTAAGCACCAGTCTTGAAAATTCCTCATATGCTGAGCTGCTGGAATTATGGAAATCATCAGTGAAGTTGTAGTTGAGAATCCTCATAGTAACATCAAATATCTTGGCCTCTGTAGGACAAAACATTAAAACACACTGACAAAGTAGGAAAGGGTCCAGTTAAAATTGATGTACCTGGACCAAAATCTCAGCTGATGGGAGAAAGGAGGACAAGATTGAGAGAGTTTGGTATCAAATCAAAAAAATAAATCCAATAGGGTCCAACAAGCTTCTGATACATTGAGAAGATGCACTTATATGAGGTCTAAAGAGATATTTTGGTGCCTAATTGCAACTGGATGAGAAGTGGGTGTACACATACTTTATGTGTGGGTTTACACATAGCCTGGCCCTATGTAACTTCTACCTTGAAGTTACACCCAGGGTTGAATTGCCTGTGGGCTCATCTCTGGCCCACCAGGCACAGTTTTTATTTATTTATTTTGCTGATCTTGGTAGTGGGGATAGTAAATATATTCTTAAACTGAAAATACAACAAAAAGCTGTGCATGCCCCTTGTGTGTGTGGTGAGCCCTGACAGATACTGTGCAGAGCACAGGAGCCAAAACCAAGAGCCAAGAAATCTCTAACTGCTTTGTCCTGTATAAACACTCCGAGGCTGTTACTCCTTGGACTGATCCATGGAAAACTTTTCTTTTTCTCAAAGGCTCCAACTTCATACTCTGAAGTTCAGCTCTTGTTTTCATAACCACTAGACCTCCTACTTTCCCTCCACAAAGGGAGTAATTTCCTTCTGACCCAAACTGGAGTCATCCCTCATCTAATCAAAGGGAAGGCTCTTAGGGATAAAAAAAGGGGGAGAGATTTATTTCTTTATTTGCATGGAGGCTTAGGAAATAATTTAAGGCTAGAGAAAAAGCAAAATTATGTTTGATCAACACACTAGGGCCTCAGGAAGCTCCCACCACCAGTTAATTAAACAGAACTAGGCAGGTACTCTGCAGCTTTCTTACTCAGTCCTTGTAATTCTCTTTAATTCTTTATTCAGAAGAATCTGCCCTTCCTCTGGGCACTCTTGTTGGCTCAGCTGAGCCCTTGACAAACCAGTTGCCTGCATTTCCCACTGGCCACAGCCATCAACCAGGAAAAAAACAAGGCCTGCTGGGAGATGGGTGGCAGCAGAAAGCAGTGCCAGGCACCAAAGAAATAAAATTTTAAAAAATAATTATAGCTTAGCCTGACATCTGTAATAATCTAATCAGCTCCAGCACTGCTTTATCAACTAAGGCCAAAGTTCTGCTGCCTGATATTCTAGGTTGGATAAATGCTGGAGTAGATGAGATAAAAACTGCTGAGGAAGGTGGGAAATATTGTTCAGTGAGGACCAAAGGATCATTGCTGAACTGCAAGTGAGTGGGGATGGAAGGAGAAGAAGGGAGCAGGTAGAGATGTATTATATTATATATATGTATTTTTAAGTGTTTCTTTACCTGTTTTTACATTTTGATGGGAGATAATGGTTTTTCCACAAGTTTCATAGCTGATCTCTACTGAATACATCACACCTGCTTCCAAGTGAGATACATCTATTTGCATTTCCTCTGTCTTCAGGTTTTGCACAGTTTCATTCCCCTTGGACACCCGGACTTGGAAAGTGTGGTTCAGAGTGGAACTGACAAGCCAGGACATTTCAAAGCTGTTGCTGGTAACGCTGAGGATTCGATGGTTTGTAATTGCAGAGGGATCTGTTGTAGTCCCAGGAGGAGTTGGCACAAAAAAAGAGCAAGATTTCACTTTTAAAGCCTTGTGCTGTTCTCCATCCACTACAGACAAGCACTTTGACAGTCAATAGGGTAAGGTTCTCTTTATGTCAGGACAGAACCTGCCCCTCTCACACTAGCAGATCCCCTCATCCATGAACCATCCCACTAGAGTGACTGACTTAGTGCTTAACCTTTTTCTTTGCTTTTACTATATGCATTTCTGTGGAATCATAGGATCACAGAATAATTTGGGCTGGAAAGAACCTTAAAGATCCTCCAGTTCCACCCCCTGCCATGAGCAGGGACACCTTCCACTAGACCAGGCTGCTCAGAGCCCTGTCCAGCCTGGCCCTGAACACTTCCAGGGATGGGGAAGCCACAGCTTCTCTGGACAACCTAATCTCCAAATCTCCAGTCAGAAATAATCAGCCAGTGAGCTACAGCTGCAAGTAACAAGAATAAGTTTGGAAGAGTGACTCTGGGTATTCTACATATGTTGACACCTGCTTTGCCTCCTGTCACTTTAATCATCAAAATGCACCCGTTCAGGCAAAGGTTGCCTGGATTTATTCTGGAAAACCCCCCCAGACCCCAGCTAACAGAGGCTGGGGGAGAGTGGTGTGCAGCACTTCACCTGTTATTCCACTCTAGTCCAGTGCAACCATTGTCATGTCAATGGGAAAAGACAGGGTCCTTCAGAGACAATTCCTGCCCTGGGAGGAGGAGGTGGTAAATTAAACTGGGTAGGATGAGTTGCCCTGCAGCAAAGCCAGTCTGTCTGGCTCGAGAGAGAGAGCCCAGACAAATCACCTCTGCTGGAGAGGGCTGGGGCCAGGTGAGATGAGCATCACACCCCACACTAACCCAGAGACCATGGCACGCTGCAGCCACGGCTTCAAGTCCTTCATGCCAATGGTTAGACTAAGGGAAAAAAGGTTGTTTTCATTAATTGCTTCAATAGAACACAATTGTTTCCAGCACTCTGAGCCAGGTGGCTGCCCAACACCCCCAAAGCCACTCCCCCCTGCACTAGAGGGGCCTCAGTTTAATTCCTCTGACCTCAGCTTCAATCAGATGAAGATCAAGAATATCCAGCCTGTCTCTCTGAACTCTCAAAGAACTACTTAAATCTATTTCCTCCCACAGAAGAACAGGGTGTTGTTAAAAGGATTGTAATAACTCTTGCCTGAAAGGTCTGGGTCACCCATATAAACACAAATCTACTGAGGTTTGTTCCCATCACAAATCAAGAAAACATTTATTAAAATCCAAGGTCACTTACAGCATCCAGCATCTGTAGATTGGTTAGTTATGGACAAGAGACTTGACTTCCTTAGAGAAGGAGAGCTACTGCCAGTGTTAACAGCATTTACTGAACTTGGAGTAGATGCTACAATGCCTAGGGGCAAATCATATTATCAAAGGGTTAGAGTATTTCTAAGAAAGCAAATCCAAAATAATACCATTGATGTTTTCCTCATGAAAAGCAGCAATATAAGTAATATAAATAGAAAATAAAAGTGTTATCATATCACAAAAGCATAAAGTAATACGTTATCTTAATTTTTGAGATTAAGGGATTGTAAAATTGTTTTCTAACTAAAGCATCAAATCTGCAAGCAGTTATTAATCTCATTATCTTAAAGCCTGTTAGCAGGCCCATTGATGTCTGTGGGCTGTAAGTATATTTTGCTGAACTGGTACCATAAGGAATTATTTCAGCCAGTGCCAAACTCCAGCTGCTTGCAGCAGAGGGCTCAGCAGCAGTGCAGCAGCTCAGGGTGGGATCATACAACCACTGAGTCTGGGCTGCAGTCAAAACAGGAAAAAAGAAAATTGTAGAAATAATGCCATTAAATGTTTCTCAAGAGGCTGAGGAGGTGCACTGACAAGAAGTGACTTGCTCTGAGAAGCAAGAAGTAGGGTATGAAGTTTTAGGTTTTGGCAGGTGGGTAAGGACAGCTGAAGGTGAAATAGAGGAAACAGCAAGGGATTGTGAAATAAGTACTCTGCATTTCCATCAGAAATAGGTAACAAGTTTATGTAGCATTTTCTCCCAACAGGAGGAGAAGGGGCACTCATGCTCCAGAAATTCCTGCAGGTGACTCCTACAAAGGAGCACAAAGTCCTTCAGGAACATCCTCAGCACTTCCCAGGGGGAGATCCACATTTCTTACCTTCCTTCCTTGGGCTCAGCCAGTGAGGGGTGACAGTGGCATGTTCATGCTGAGGGTTGCAGCTGTAATAACCCTCCAGGTTTACACAGCTGCTTTTCTCAGGGCAAGCACTGAGTTCAGCATAGGAGCATTCATTGACATCTAGGAAGAACAACACACCTTGCACAGATATGGGGAGCAGCATCAAGATTGAGCTGCACTGTGTGTAGACCAGGCTCTGGCTATGATAAATTCAGTGTAAATCTGCAGTAATGCTGTTAAAGCCATTCTGGATGTTATTACCCTATCACTTTTTATCCCAATTCTTTGGAATTAGAGGGCAGTTAGGGGCAGCTCCTTCTTACACCTGTAGGATGCCATCCAAACCTGAGATGTCAGCACAAGAGGAAGGAGGACTACCCAGTGATTTCACAAAAAGCTGGACTGAATAAACACGGAATAAGGAGCATTGAAAATGGTGCTTATGTGTGCATTTCAGGAGTGAAAATGTTCAGATAACTGCAGAGAAATAAGCAGATTGACATAATTTAAAATTAATATATTGAAATGTTTATGTAACATTTTAAAAGTATGTAGTAATATGCTATAGTAATTAACAGACTATAAATATGACTTATTTCATACAAGCTACTGGAAGTAACATGGCAACAGAATATATCTGCTTCCCAAGAAAACAGTTTTTTTAAGAGCCTGTTTAATACAACTAATGATTGTGCTACAAATATGGACATATTTTCTTTTTCATCTGAAAAACTATGTTACTGGAAGAAAATAAATTTGAGGGTTCAGAAGCGTTCCCTTCCAAACTATTCACTCCAAAACAATCATTACTTCTCCATCCTATAACAGAAAGGTCAGGGCCATGTTTGCAAAGTTTGCAAGATCCTCTGTGCTACCTTTGCAAGCAAATTAATGGTTATATAAATGAGATCCCAAGCAGAGAGGGACGAAGCCCCGGAAAACGTGACAGGGTTACAATCAGTGACCTTGCACTCGTGTGTCAATCACTTCGTACGCGCGCTTCACCATGGCCTTCAGGGAGGAGGAGACCTCTGCCAGAGGAGCTGCATGCTGCATTCCCAGGAGAAGCTGGGAGGCCACTGTCCCAGCGTAGATGTCCCCACGGTTACTCTGGATGTGGTGCACTGAGACATTCAGGGGCTCCAATGCACCAGTGATCTGGAAAACAGGGCAGCAAACACTGGAGCACCTTGGTCATTTCCCAGCACATGCATTATGCAATGGTTATTATCATAATCTGAGTGTAGAAAGAAATTCAGAAACCATGGATAAGTGGTTTAGGCCTGTATTTATGCAAGGTGAGTTCTTATTTTCACATTTCACAACAGATTTATGTTACAGAAATGCCAAGGCCAGGGGGCTGTGGAGCTGATCTCAAAATGCTTTGGCAGAAGGAACAACCCAGGAAGAGGTGGGAAAAGTCCTGCTTTGCAAAGTCTCAGTGGATTACAATACATTACACAGGTCACTACAATTCACCTGCAATAAAGCTGTCCAACACTTCTTACTTTGAACAGCTAAATGGACTGCTGGCAAAGGGAATAGAAAGAAAAAGAGGAAAAGCAATAGACAGAATGAGGGGTGGGATTAAGAGCCACAGAGAGACCCAGCCATCCCAACTGAGAGTCAGGAATGAGAGAAGGGATCTGCTGGTGGGCTGAGCATTGAGAGTCAGTGGAACAGACAGCAGGACACTCTGAGTAGCAGCTCATGGAACACCTTCACCTCAACTCCCCATCTCTTGAGTGTTTGACTTTCACATAGCTTGTTTTAGACCAAGATATGAAAGCCTTGGTGGGTCTTTGCCCCTACTCCCTACTACACAGCAACAGGACCAGAGTTTCTTGCCTTTTTAGGATATGAGAAGGGGAAATCAGATAGGAGGAAGAATGACACCCATGCTGTTGTTATCATTTCTATTCTCCTGCCCATCAGTGCCAGCAGATTATGGCAGATAGGTTTGTCTTGGAAAGGCTTAACTTAAAATCCCATATCAGAAAACATCATGCTTTGAAGGTGATGAAATCTGGTCCCAGTCTGTCATAGGCCCAAAACTGAACTGAGACAGAGCTGGAGTAAGCATTACTTAAGCAGGAAAACCCCCTTTTTTTCAGTATGTCTTTAAATTGCCCTTGGAAGAGAATTGCCCTTGGAAGAAAATTTTGCTAAAGAAGCTGATGAATCAATGTTACTTGAATTGCTTAAGGACACAGCTGACATTCAGTAATCAGAAATACAGAAATAATCAGAAATAACCAGAAATAGGGCCAAAAAAACCCAATCTGGCAGAACAAAGGGGGAGCAAAGAGTGGCCCCTGAGTAACACAATCATGGGCACAATGAGGGAAGGGTTTGTTTTTATACATACCATGGAGTGCAAAAGGCGGGAATGATTCAGAAGGTGGGAATCCACCCGGATTAATTCATTAAAATCCATTTTCACAAGCACTGTCACGTTGTACCAGAACATCCTCCCTGCAGCGTAGGAAATAAAACAGCCAAGTCATCTGAGGTCTGGTGCTACAGAAGGGGACAGAGCTTCAGGGAGGCTCTGAGGAAACAAAGCAAGATTTCACTTGGCAAATGTGAGGGGCCCACGAGCAGCCACCAGCTAGGGCCTCGTTTGCCATATGCCACAGGCAGGATCCAGCCAAGGAGAAGGAGCCAAGGAAGGTTTGCTGGACCCACAGCACCCACACACCACTCAGTGCTCACGGGTGCAAGCACTGAAGCTGAATATCCTGGAATCCATCCAAGGCAGATTCCTGTATTTGTTTTAGGAAGGGCTATGGTAACAGTTTTCCTGCCCACTCCCACCCTCAGGAGGGAAAATTAAGGATATTTCTACTAGAAGCAGCGTTGGATTTATCAGTAACATACCCTCTGGCATGGGATCCACACAGCCTGCTCCTTTGGATGAGCTGCAGCATTTTTTCAGCCCTGGACATTCGGTATCGAACGTGCAAGGATAATCAAATGTTTCCATATCCTTCACTGGACAAATACCAGGTCTTGAGGCAAATACACTGGATCTATTGAGTGCTAAGTAACAAAAACATTTCTGAGAACAAAAACACAGAAAGTTGTTTCCATAAAATTGTGATATTTAATTTATACCAAACACCTCCTCCTCATTTTAGAAGCGTGTCTGTTCTGAGTTTTTAATGGGAAGAAAACAGCAGACTAAAATATCATTTTTTCCTTTCAAGGGTGTAAATATTCTCAGATATTTCTCTCGTCCATGACATTTCTGTTACAAAAATTTAGAGTTTCTAACTTTCCATTAATAATTATGGATGGATGGGCTCATAGTTAAGTTTCTAAATGTGGAGACACTGAAGCACTGAGAAACAGAAAATGTGCCTGGTATCAGCTGTGACTAATCCAAATAATATATAATGATCAAAGAAAACAAGTACTGTGTAAGATAGAAATTGAAAACTTTCATTTAACATTTTGTGACACAAATTTAACCTTAGCTGCAGTAATTCTGCTCCAGCTGGCCACTCCAGGAGGTTGGTAGCCCACGCCAGAGAGCCCTGCAGAGAGGGAAGCTGAGGCAGGAGGTTGCTGCTTCCCAAGCCAAGGGCAGACAGTGGTTCTGGGTCAGTGCCAGCACAAAATCTCTTCTATGGAGGAAAAGAGAAAATATTTCCAAGCCCTACAAACTCACTTCTTTACCCACACTCTCAAACACAGCTCCAAATAATGCTCAGCTCTGGTCTCTCTAAGCAACCTAAAAGAAATCTCTTTTCCATTCATTTTGCACCTCCAGGTTTTTGATCCTTTACTGAGCAATTAAAGTCAGCCAGGAGAAAAATGAACCTGATTGTTGCAATAGAAACAGTTGTGGTGCAGGAAAACCACATTTGATGTAATAAAGCCCATAGCAAGTGAAAGGTCCACAGCAAACTATAAATCTATTATGAACAGTCAGTTCTGTGGGTTTACAATTTCTGTTATCCCAAAGCTCTGGATGAGAGTAAATGTGATGTTTTTGAGAAGCAGGAGGGAATGTTGAATCTAGCACTTTTGGCCTCAGCAAAGTAACCTTCTTAGCCAGGGAAATTATCTTGATTAACCAAGATTTAAACTGAATCTATGTAACTTGCTGCCACATGCACACTTCAGGTCCTCCTCTTTCTGGTGCTGGCACTACAGGTGGCTCCCCCAAACAGGTCCTTTTCCTAGAAATATCCCTCTTGATTTTCAAAGCCCCATTAAGGTGTGGTACAGCCTCGGTTGCCCTTAGCTGAGTCTCACACACATTCCCAGCCTCAAGTGATTGCTCCTTCTCAGCCTCCTGTGCAGGGAGCTAAGCAGCCTCTCACACTGGATTTTGCACAAACACAAGCACCAAGGGATTTCCCTGCATTAGAAAATGCCCTATTCACTGTTCAAACCAGGTAGATCCTGGTCAGCCGGACCCAGGCGTGGAAATTCCTCCAGCTCTGAGATTCAGGTGCAGTTCAAGCAGGTTTGAGGCTCAAAGCAGTCGTTTTTTCCTACCTGGGTCTCTTGGTTTTTTGTGTGTTTAACTGCAGCATAAATGGTTTAATGAGTCACATGCAACCTCAGAAAACACTATTGAATCCTGGCTGGGTGCCACAGTAGCCATTTGTCTGAAATCAAAAGGTCATCGTTTTCGGATCAGCGGAAACCGAGATGGATTCCCTTCACATTTCTGCCTAATTGTATCAGATGCACTTTGGAAATTCAATTTATGCTCTCCTCTTCAATCATGCTGGGGACAGTCACCTACCAAGCAAGCAGTGAGGAGCAAGCCAGCCAGCTCCTCTGTCATTTGGATGAAGTACATGCTTTTCTCCTCCATTATTTACATAAATGTATGGAAGCAGAACTGCAGCTTAGCAACCAAAGGTCACTTGCCAGCTTGCCTCTGGACAGCTGCTGGATCTGCCGTGACTGCAGGATGGGGCATCTCCCAGGAGATTGATGCTGAGGGACATTAGCTCAACCATAACCCCCTTCCTCTCCTTCCTTTCATCTGGAAGGGATGTTTTTTTCCAATGGGTGTGGCAGAGCCAAGGACCAGCACCCTGCATTTGTCTCAGGTATCAGAAGGTGGAGACAAATCTATGAATTACAGAGAAAGCTCCTGGGAAAGTCTGTTCCAAAGGCAGGCTGGCAGTTTTCATCATACAACCCTGGTTTTGGGGTCCTTGAGCATTGGTAGGTTTTACTTGCTCAGGTGGATGTTTTCCACCCTGATTGCCTCTCCAGGGGTTTAATTGGGATTTGTGCTGATCCAGCACCTGACAAGTATTTAACGCCCTTCCTGGGTGTTCCTTTTGCCTTGGAGGAGAGAAGGCTGAGGGGGATGTGATCAAGGTTTACAAAATTCCAAAGGCAGGGGGCAAGGTGAAGGTGGAGCCCACAATAATAAAATGTGTTATTTCACCAGAGCCCACAATAATAAAATGGGTGAAAGAACTCACTTCTTTACCCAAACAGGAGGGAACTTGTGCAATTTGTCAGCACAGGGGGTGTGGAGACAGACAGCTTCAGCGGGCTCAAAAAGGGACAAGGCAATTCCCAGACAGGTTCCCATCAGCAGACACCGCAGGGAACAGGCAGGGATGCAGATAATCCCATTCCTGTAGCTGCTGGGGGCACACGAGGGACACAAACTGCAGGGCTGCCAGAGCCACCTGCTTCTGGGTGGAGTCCCACAGGACATTCTGGCACCTTCCCACCCCAGGCTGATGCTGCAGTGCTGCCCATGTGTGACACCACTGTCCCCTGGCTGTCCTGTGACAGCCAAGTGCAGGGACAAGAGCTGTGCCCCAGCCCCAGCTCCTGCAGCATGGGAACATCTGCATGCCAGCTCTGAAAGGTCCCAGCCCTGCTGAGGAGCTGCTTGGACACCTGCAATGAGCATTTTTTTTTTACTTTGTAGTGTTTTTCTGAAAACCTTTGTGCACACGAGGCACACGGATTAAAGCCCGACTTTAACATTGCAAATCAAATGCTCTCAAGAAACTCCACAATTAAAGTTGTCTTGAGCCTTCTTATTTCAAGGTATTTTCGTATGTGTGTGCTTAAAAACCAGGCTTCATCATGTGCTGGTGCACTCTTTTCCTCCCTAGCTGGGGATCAGGCAGGGTTAGATGGCAGATAAGGAGCTCTCTGGTTTCATCTCATGCTGGAAAGTGGGCAGCAAGCCAGGCACCAGGAGAAATAACCACACCATCCATTCAAGCAGCTGGAAACAAGCCTGGAGAACTGGATCCTATCTCTACCTAAAAGATAAGATGCTGGGAGAAGTTTTGTATGGTGAAACAACTTTCACAGGTCCATGAGCTTGAGCTGCAGCCCTGTGCCCCGACCATACAAGTTGTCAAAAGCAGCACTAAGCACCATGAAAATCAGAATAAATTAATGAAAAAATTAAAACTGCACCCAAGGTGTCTGAAAGCAGGTCTGAAAACAACATAGAATGATTTGATCACAGTTTCTCTGCAGCTCAGTTGTCCATCTGTGAAAGGCACAGAAGCCCCCTCACTTCTCAAAGCCGTTTTGAAGACAAAGTGCTGCCTGTGAATCCCCCAGGGTTCACCTTAAGAGGGGATAAATAATTCTCTACTCAGTGAGAGGCTGAGCAGAGCACTGAATGTGGAGGTCAGGATGGCACACTCTGGGGAGCTCCTCAGAGGGGCTCCATCACCCCTGGGCACTGGGAAATGTGGTCCTTGGGGCACTGCAGAGCTGGATCAGGTAATTAAAAGAGTTTGCTGATCTGCATGCATGGGCAAAAAGAGAGAAAACAAAGGTTGTTTTATTTAATTCTACCTTAAGAATCAATTCCAGCACTTCCTAACTTTTAGATATTTAACTTTGTAGCTATTATTTAAAAATGTCAAAGTAATTTGTGTGCATACCTGTAACACTATCCCGATGGATGGACACACAACTAGTGAGAGCTACCAGAGCAACTTGACCAGTGATCTAGAGTAAAGAAATAATAAAAGCAGGGCCTGCCATATCCCAGGCAGGGGTAATTGTTTCCTTCTAGGAAGAGAAGGTGAGGAGTGGCCAGGAACAGGCTGCTGTGAAAGGTCATGGAGACCTTTCCACTCCTGGCAGGATGGAGAGCACGCCAGCATGGATAACATCAAGAAGAAAATAACAGTAGTGTGCTGTGCAGTAATTTCTGCAGTTCCAGTTTCTCTTCTCATCATTTATTTAAGACTGTGTCTAGACAGTGCATTACCATTCACAGAATTTATGACTAATGCCCTGAAAAGCAAAGATACCAGAATAATGTAAACATGGAAATCACCTAGAAGCCATACAAATCCTTAAATGGTTTTAAATATTCTCAAATTAACTTTTACAGGAAAAAGTGTCAGGGTGACCACAATATTTCATGGATAAACTTGCCCAGAGTGCCCATCAACAACATGGCAAGGGCAGGGTGGAAATTCTGCAACTAAGCTTTACAAGAGATTTACAGATTTGCTCATGTTGGATGAAACAGAATCATCAACAGCTCTCAAGCCTAAGATATCCCTAGAGATGATTTTAAGAGACAGAATTATACTGGGAAAAAAATATTTCAAGCGTTACCAGGATGCTTTTTTTTCCACACAGGAAGATGGTCTTCATTTTCAGAGGTTCAGAAACATCTGAACTTCTTGTGCAAACAGTGACAACCATGGTGACTTTTCCACATTTAGCTGGCACAGCTCTTTCCTTGTACTACAGAATTAAAAAGCCATTTTCTCTGATTGCCTCTCAGTCTTGCCATTTGATACTTACGGGCATATATGTATGCACATGTCTGTATACCCAAAAGACTTCACTGAAGTAACTTTTCAACCATAATTAGATGTACTGGGGATTTTCCCCAGCGTGGAACTGATGCTTGGAAAATAGAGATGATCAGCAGCAGGTCCTTTGCCTGTCTGACAAATCTGCTTGGGCACACAGTAACCTGCAGCTCAAATTCTGCTTTGCTGGGACTCCACAACAGCCATGGAGCCAAACAATAGCAGGATACAGTAAATTAGGAATAATGCTTTAATTTGTCCTCTCTAGCAAATCATTTTAGGAACAAGTAAAACATATTGACCATATTTGTGTTCCAATCCTTCTGTTAAAATTCTGCTAGACACAATATTCTACCTGTCACTGTGGAGAAAATGCCTGGGAGAAAAAAAAATGTTTGGAAGTTCTTTTTCCAATGCTCTGAAGCAACTTATATGTGGGATGAACACATTGTTCCCATGACAGGACATATGGCTCATCCCCCCTCATGCCACATGATCCGGTGCAGAAGCATAAGCAGGAAAACCCCCTAAACAGATCTTGGGTGACAGAGTCATCCATCTGAGTCACCCAAGTCTTATGACCCAAAACAAGGGCCAGGGCTGCAACAGAACCTTTCCTTTCAATCTGCTGCTCCTGTGTGTGATTATGTAAATTCCCAGGTCCATACTGAAAAGTGGAAATAGAGAAAATGCAATGTCATACTGAAAACAGGAGACAAAATTATGTCCTGCAGAACTTTTCTGGATGACAGAACAGTTCAGTGCTGGTTTAGATAATTCAAGATGCCTGTTCAGCTTAAAAGCATCTAAATTTATCCACTGGAAAAAAAAAAGTTCCTTTTCCCTAAGGAATCCCCTCCATCTATGTCTCAAGTTCTGATAAAACTGAGAATTTCTGATTGACAGCTGGTAACCCTGATGTGGGAAGGGGAAAAAGCTTCCATTTTGAGACAAAGGTGATTAAGTCTTCCTGAGTAGAGTCTCATTAACAGTCAGACATTAGATCAGATCCACCAAAAAGTTCACCAGTTCTCAGACCTCCCACATAGTCACAGGTAGCCAAGGAAGTCCTAAGAAAATGGGTCCTAGTGTAGTTTTGGTTGGAAAGCATCTGGTATCAGGTTGCCTTGAGGTCACAGGTTGTTTTAAATTTGAACCAAAATTGTGTTTGCATTCTGGCAACAGACCCTGCTCCACATCAAAGGAGATGTTATCCCAAGTGCATCCTGAATTACTTTAGAGGAGAAAGCTGCTGGTGTAAATGCAGGCAGGCTCAGAGCAGGCACTGCAGCAGACAGTGAATTATTGCCCTTGGCCAGGGATATTGGCCTGACCCTGGACAGTCCTTGGAGAGCTAACAAGCAGGTGCCTTCCTCAGGGTCCCCAGGAAGTTTAGTGAATTTGTGACTAGAGGTGGCAAAGACCAAGAATCAGGAGCTTTAATCTGCTATTTCTACTCCTTAACATGCTGGACAAAGTTTACTGTACATTATTTTAAACTCATTTATTTCAGTGAATAGGAACCTATGGCCCAGAACTGAATTAAGCCTTTACACATCTCAGCTGAAGTGAATCTTCTTCCATAAGAAGCATTTATTTCCTCTCCTAATCTGACTAAAACTTACCTAGAGAGCAGTAGAGTCCAACTTGTTCATATCCCTCACAGCAATCTGTGAGAGTGACGGTTTCAGGGACCTCAACGCTGTGAAACTCTGTTCTGTGGTGTGTCTGGGGACACACCATCCACGGGATCCACCCTCCACAGGATGTGTTCTTCTCATAGGACTTTTGGTAGGCAACCATTTTAAACACACTTCTGGTCAGGGTGTAGTTGCACAGATGGTACCCTAGCAGAGAGAGGCCTTTTTCTAGGAAACAGAAACAGGAAAGAAAGGGATCAGCCTGAACTTGTCACCTCGGAGCAGGAGTTCCCTGCAGTATCCAGTGAAAAACAGGGTTATAAAAAAGCAGTGACAGAACCAACACAGATGAATGATTTCCAGGAAGTCTGATGTTGGGAAGAACATCACTTCAAAAAACAGACACAAGAAAGAATTGGTAGTGACTGCTTGTCATAGGCATCACTTTGGTCATGAAAGGATGAAGATTGGCAGAAAATTCAAAGAGTTCTTGGTGCCTTCAGGTGCGAGGTGGAAAAAGGGCAATTTAACTCAAGTTAATATTAAGGAAATTTACATATGTTAATATAAATTAACAGTGGAGCACAATAGACACTTCCAGGGCAGAGTCATCCAAGTAGTTTAAAAGCCTACTCCAGCCTCCTGCTGCCAAAGCCTTCATCACTCTCCACTGACTATAAAGGGAACAAAGAGCGAGGAACTCATGAGCAGATGAGTCATAGTAGATGTCTGGAATAAGACATCCTTCAGACATCACCCTAGGCTAAAACTGGGTACTCATACATCACTGGGAAGCACTTCCAGGTATCTGACACAAAAGGTATTCCTGGAGATCCTCTGCTGCCTCTCTGCATTTGTAGCAGACCTCGTTGATCAGCCACTGGAAACCTTCATTGACTTTGAGTATAAACAAAGTCAGTGATAAGGTCATTAACTGCATCATTCTACACAGGTCTGGGGATGGGACTCAGCTCTCAAGAGATCTGAAACCATTTCTGATGAGGAGTGAAATCGTTAGGTGCTTAACTTAAAACTGAAATACTTCAGTAAGGAGAGGGGAAAAAACCCAACACCAAACAACAGAAAGAAACCCCAACAACAGCAACAAAAGCAGATGTCGTTTAAGAATTAGCAGTAAGGAACCTACAGTCATGTCACAGACATCAGGCTGGCTCCTAATGGGATGTTATAGAAGCCAGAGGGGCTGAATCACCCTGTGTCCCATTTGGGAAACATCAGATGGAATTAAAATGCCTGTATCATCCTCTAGCCAAAGCAGAAGAAACTTTAATAAGGATAAATATGAATTTGCTGCAGAGATTCAAATACAGCAGGATTGGGTTTTTTTTCTGAGAACTCTGAGGGCACCAGGGTCAGCCAACAGACAGACTGAAGCTAGCACAATATACACAACAGGCATACAATTAAAATATTTACAGCTTGTCTTATTTGTACAACTTATCTCCTGCCTGAAAACATGAAACACGTTAAAAGCAATTCAAGGAGGAAAAAAAAAAGAATTGTCAGTCTTTTAGGAATCCTGTGCTTTTATCACAGCTAAACAAAAGACATTTGTGCAATTTGAGCAGGACTAGGAAAAGAGCTTTGGAGAGGAGGATCCATTTGGAGTGCAGGGACAGTCCAGAAGAAAACATGGACTAGATGTGGTGTCTAGAAATGTCCTCTGGAAGCCCAGCCCTGCTCTGCCTCACTCATCTGTGCCTTCCTCCTGCAGCAAAAGGCAGAGCTGATGCTGGGCTGTGGAGCCAGAGAGCTCCAGCAGGCTCCAGGGACTCTGTGCTGCTGCTTGGAGCAGGCCAGCAGGAAAATATTGAGAGTGAGGGCATGGCTGGAAACCCCACTCCCTGCTCCTTCCTCCTGGCCAGCCTCCAGCAGGGCTCCTCTGCTCCCTGAAGCTCTGAGAGGTCCCAGACCCCTGACAGGCACCAGAGCTGCTCTTTGTCCCTAAGCAGGGACTGGAAGGAGGTGGCCAGGAGGGACAGGAAGACACCCAGCCTGGCTCAAAGCCTGGCTCAAGCCCAGAGCCTGCCTGAGCCAGGAGAGGATCCCAAAGGCTGGGATGGAGCTCTGACCAGGACATGGCTGTGCAGGAGGAAATGGAAGGAGAAGTGAGCCAGAGAAAGCAAGGTGACCTCTCTCTCTGGCTAACTTTAGGATAACTCTCTGGGAAAATGGGAGAGGAAAATAAATGCGGGTTCTGGAGCAGGAATCTGAGATCAAGGGCTGCTTTTTATTCAACGTGTTTGATCCATTAACACCTCACACGAGGCACAAGTGCCTGACAAGAAGCAGGCAGCTCTCATTGCACTTTGGAAAGCATTCCCTTGCCATGTGTTAAGACTGCTCCAAGAATACCTTTCCCTGCAAATGCTTTTAGGCATGTAGGTGTGGGGGTGAAAAAAAAAACTTGCTTCAGCTTTTTTTTGTTTGTTTTTGTTTTTTGTTTGGTTGGTTGGTTTGGTTTGTTTTTTTTATTGTGAAATTCGTTTGTAACCTGAATGGCTAACTAACCAGAGTGGAACAGAATTAACACCTAAATAATTTTGGTTATAGCCTTTCCCTGGAGAAAGTGCACAAATATCTGTTGTGACCAGGGAAGGAGGCAGGAGCAGGACAAATAACATTCTACGAAAATGAGAAAGAGAAACTCCTATATTAAGGAACCAGACTGTTATAGTATAAAATCAGGTTAGAGGCAACTAGGGCAGGTAAGAAGCAAGAGCTCAGCCTTGTTCCTCATCCCTATTATCCCTCCTTTTCTCCAGAGATCACTGGCAAGAGCAAAGCAGGGACTGGAAAGGAAAAACTGAGTAAGGAGAGCACTGAGGATTCGTGTTGTCCGTGCAGAGCTGAGGCTGCAGAGAGGACGTAGCACTGGAAAGCTAAAAATTCCAGTGTCAGCTGAGCTGGCTTAGTCTCTACAGCAATGTGCCACATAAATACAGGTATGAAACTGAGAATAAGGTCGTGTAGAATTAGACACAGTTTATAATTGGAAGCTACAGCTGTCAGAGCAGATATGAAGTCATATTTCATACTTAAACATTGATACTAAGTACATATATACACACACACACACACACACACACAAGCTATAGAATGAGGCTGCCAAAGCCTAAAGAGAAGCTCTGAGATAAGGCTGTGGTGGTACAAAAAGATGCCCTCAGTGCAAGAAGTTGGACTGAAGGTGTCAGGGAAAGGTGCAGCACCACCAACCCCTGCCCCATCCATCACTTCCAGACCTTTCAAAACAAGCTTTGACACTCACAGAGTTCAATTATTTTGCTGACAGCAGTTTGCTGCTGAGCAATGTGGCTTGGATCAATTTGGGCTCTTTAGCAAATTGGCTTTCTGTTCTCATTACTCCCATCCATGGGATTATGGCACAATCAAATGGAATTAAAATGCACTGGCTGTTGTTTTCAGTGACTCAAAGCTGAAGTCAATGGCACAGCAGAAGGCAATCACCTGCCATTAGTATGGATCTGTTACACCTATCATTTCTGGATTTTAGAATTTTGTCTCAGAAACCACCAGCTTTCAGCATCATCAGGGAATATATCAATTTTTTTTTTTTAATGTTAAGCAAGAGCATAAACAATTAAAGCAAACCCTTTATTAATAGAAACAAACACTGAGAAGAAAGCCTGGGAGCAAAGGCTGTGCAGGAACAGGTTCCTTGGAACTCAAGGTTAAACCCAGATCAGAACTGAGAGCATGACCAAAAAAAAACAGCAATAAAAAAATGTTTCATAGCATTTATGCCACAGACAGAGCTGCAATTCTGGAAACTTCACCACTCAGGTGTCACAGGAGCCACTGTGAGCTGGGATCTGCAAAATCTTTTCTCACTGGAGAGCAGTAAGCCTGGAAGATAATCCCCTTTCTTGTCTTGACGTAACCTTAAAAATAAACTGCTGGAACAGGTTCGTGGAGGGCAGATTCAAGCTCAGTTTTGAAATGCAAATGCTCCAAAACATGAAGAAAAACCGGATAATGGACTCGATTTTTCTACAAATTCCAAACTTTAAAGTCAACACCATTTACTTTACATGGCACTGGGATGGGAGTTCTATTGACCCTAATCTCTGCAAACCTCTTTTCAGCTGTGGCTTTGACAGAATAACAGAAAAGTCTGCAAGGTTCTAAGAAATATGGTTTATATTTAACTGAGACTCACAAAACCACTTAAGTAAAGAAAAGCAATGAAGAGCAGTCAAAAATCATGATATTTTCTCATCTAAATGCATCAACCCAGAAATTAAGAGCAAATTAGGGATTCATTTTGTGATTTTACAATTGGGTTAGGGTTTTTCAAAATTAAAGCCCATGAAATTTAAGCATGTCTTCTACAGCTTCATCTTAACCATCCCTAGGAATTTGCCAGGCACATTACTACATCATTTCCTGCTAAAGCTTATTTTAAAAACAATTTTCATAAAAATTTGCACAATACTGAAGGCAAAGCAGAAATTCTCCTTGTTAATTTCTGGCACAAATGAAATAACAAAGGTTTTGCCTGGGGATGAAAGGTTGGGGACAAAGGTTGAGTTTTTGCTTGGTTAGATTTTCTCTGTTCAATTATCGACAGAGGATTCTTAAATGGTCGCTGGGACATTGCCAGATCTCCAGAGAGTGGCCACCTTGGCTGGTTTATTTCAAGGAAATACCTATCCAACATCCAAACTAAGGTGAGCTCTGGCCAGGTTGCATCACTCACCTGTAATTTCATCTCCCCTTCCCTGCTGTGTGGCTGCCCAGAGGATGAGAACAGAAATAAGAGTGATCCTGGCCATTGTAGGGCCCATCCTGGATAAACCTTTCTTATCCCTTTGTTTCCAAGGTGGCAGAGCTTGGCTGTCCTTACATGCAGGCTTTTGGATGAGGGGAAAAGGTGCTCTGGGTTTTTTACCTTTTGCAGGGAGGTGATAACTGCTGGCAACAGAAACAAAGATGCTCCACTGGGAATTTTGCTGGTTCTCTCTCCTTTGTGTTCTCTCTGGGGAATTTGCCTCTTCTGCCTGTTCTACTTGGCTCCCCTGGCTTGACTTTGAGAAAAAGGCATTTTTAAAACTGTTGGTTTAGTCCCTGTTTATCCTTCAGACCACTTACACCCTCTCACACCTTAAACACTCATCATCTGGGAGGCAGACTCACACACCTCAAAAACCAGGTATAAACATCTTGAATTCAGTTCCTGTCCACACATCAGGTGGTACTGCTTTGAAGGTCTTTAAATCTGTACCTTGAAAGCAAACTAGGAGTAAAAGCAAGTATCTATGTGAATGTTTATTCCTGAGTTTAAGCTGTTTGTCCAGTTGCTGTCACTGTGCTCCTTATTTCACTGCAATTCCAGCATCCCCTCAGAGCAATGCCAGGCAATCAAAAACCTTGTTAAGCAGGGCGTGAATCAGGTCTGAGAAACCAAAAATCTTTTTTTTTTTTTTTTATTGTCTAAATAATCAAAGCACATTCCCAAGATAGATGTGCCTCCAGCTTTACAACACATGACAATAACTTCAGTGCAATGTCACTTGGCTCAGGCAAAGACAAGGAGTGAACACGGGATGATATTTTATGAAGAGCTGACACTAAAGGATGGAAAATCACAGGTACAGCTCTTGGAGCTGAGGCAACATGTTCAGAGAAGCATTTAAATACATTTCACAGTGTTGCAGACAATTTAATGTGGATGAAAGGGACCTGGAACTACAGACCCTCTCATTTGTGTATGTTCAGGTAGCAGAGCTGGGGGCTTTTGTAGCATTGAGGCACTTGGGAGCTGTTCTTCTGGCTTGGAAAA
>VXAX01007738.1:26198-46654 GCA_013399835.1 Leptocoma aspasia | reverse complement strand
GAGAAAAAAAAAAAAAAAAGAAAATCAGTATTGTAGAATGCTTCAATAAAAAATTAAAAAAAAAAAGAAAAAATAATTGATGCGGAAACATTTCTGCTCTAAGGAGAATGTGCACCTTAGCACCAGGATGTCTTGCCAGGCTGTATCCACAGATGCACCACTTACATCTCCTGTCAGGAAGGAAACAAAAATACCCTGGCTGTAAGCTGGGCAGAGGATGCCATCTGACAAAAAAACAGATCTTCAGCCCTCAGAAATTACTTGGTCCCTTCTATAAAGAAGTATATGTCTTGTCCAGTTTCAAATATAGGTAATGCCAGACTGACACGTGAATTGGATTGCATCTGAGTTGGAACTCCACTGCAGTAGTGAATTAAATGGTTCCTAAATATAGAATGTGCAGAACCCCCTTTTTCAAATAAAAATTTGAGAAAAGTCAGTGAACATTTAACCCAAACAAGAAACAGATACAGAAATCATGTGAATTTCAGGATTTACTTCACAATTTGCAAATTCTCTGAGGTTCTGATTCATGTCAGCATTATTTCTTCACTTACCATCAGTTAGGCTCACAGCAATTTACTTTTTAGCAGTGCAGACACTGGAAAACACCACTCAGGCAATTAAGGATGCATCCTGTGTCCTGTCCAGCCCTTTTCACACCGTCCTGCCATATTCTTGTCCTGTATTAATTTCAGCAAGTTTAAGGTTATGTCCTGCAGCAGCACATGCTCTTTGGGCTACTGTGACCAGTTGCACTTGCTCAGCACAAGCCAACACGGTCTCCTGCAGGGAAACTACAGATTCATCAATATTTTGGATAACTGAACATCTGTATGTGCATGGATGACTGCATATTACTACATTTTTAGTTACCATCATTGTATTTCACAGATAAATTTTTGGTCTTTTCTCCCTTATCCCTTTTAAGTAAGTGTCATCTGTTTCCCAGGGGACAAGCAACAGAACAAGAAGAAACGGCCTCAAGCTGCTCCAGGGGAAGTTCAGGTTGGACATCAGGAGGAATTTCTTCACTGAAAGGGTTTTCAGACATTGGCAGGTGCTGCCCAGGGAAGTTTGGAGTCCTCACCCCTGGAGGTGTCCAAGGAATGCCTGGAGGTGGCACTCAGTGCTCTGGGCTGGGGACAAGGTGGGGATTGGTCAAAAGTTGGACTTGATGATCTTGGGGCTTTTCCAGCCTAAATGAGTCTGTGATTCTATCTTAGGACCCCAGCAGAAGATTTGCCCACTCTCTCTTTGGTGGTGAGGAAGGAGAGAGGGATGGAGAAGGAAAAGGAGATGTTCAGAATAAAAGCCCTGGCTGTGCAGTGCTGGAAGTGAGCTGGACTCCAGCCTGGAAGGAGCTCATCCCAGTGCTTCTGGCACAGTCATCTGGAGCTGATCAGTTCTTCCAGCTCTGTTGTTTGTACTTTCTGCAGTTACATTTTTAATGTCTAAACTGATCTAAAGTTTGCCATTTGTACAAGGAAGGGCTAAAAGCCACATCACAATCCATTTGTGGATAATGTTACAGGATCAAGAAGCAGATTTTTAGAGATGGGATTTGACTCTCCTAGACTGTACTATCAGTAATTGAAATATTGTGGCTGACAGCAGGCTTTCTCACCATACTTTTTCAGCATTTATTGCTTTTGACAGATTCACTTCTGATTTAATTAGTCACTTAGAAGATCCTGATCTTCTCTAGGCAAGGGGTTTGACACAGAAAGGTCATTGCTGGAACATTTCTTTCTTGATTTCTATTTTGTCTATAAAGCAATCCTTATTTCAAATGCAGAAAATGGTCATGACATTTCAAGACAGTCTGATATGCACGAGGGGAACAGGACTATGGGTTCATTGGAAATTTATATTTGAGAAATATATCATTGGGAATATAACAAAAACTGCTCTCTGCTTCAGAAGCCAGCACGTCTTCCTGTAGATGAATAGGATCTCAAGCTTGAGAACTATTAAATCATTTAACTTAGAATCATGGAATCACAGAATGGCTTCGGCTGGAAGGAACCTTAAAGCTCATCCTGTTCCAAACCCCTGCCTTGGGCAGGGGCACTTTCCACTCTCCCAGGTTGCTCCAAGTCTCATCCAACCTGGCCTTGAACACTCCCAGGGATGGGGCAGCCACAGCTTCTCTGGGCAACCTGTGCCAGGGCCTCACAGTAAAGAATTCCTTCCATATATCTAATTTAAACCTGCCCTCCTTCAGTTTAAAAACATTTCCCCTTTTTCCCTCACTATTTGGCCATACAAAAGAATATATCTCCTTCCTTTTTATAAAAGTCCCCTTTTGTCAGAAAAAAGTTCTCCCCAAAGCCTTCTTTCCTCCAGAATGAACAACCCCAGCTCTCTCAGACTGTCTTCATAGCAGAGGTGTTCCAGCCCTCTGATCATCTTTGTGGCCTCCTCTGGGTACACCCTGAAAGGTTCACATCCTTCTTGTGTGGTGGACCCCAGAGCTGGATGCAGCATTCCAGGTGGGGTCTCATGAGGGCAGAGAAGAGGGGCAGAACCACCTTCCTCAACCTTCTGGCCACTCCAAAACATCTCAGAATCAGCTGTCAGTAAATACTCAGAGACCTCACCAGGCTCACACAGTTTCAGCCTGATTACAGCCTGTCAGTCTGAGAAAATCCAGACTATGGCCACAGCAGATTGTGGGAAAGGATGGAGTCCATTCACCAGTCCTGAAGATCTCACTGTGGAAATGAACAAATCCAGGACAGGAATGCACAGGTAAAACCATGCTGCCAATGAAGGTGACAAGAAGTTCAGATGAGACCTGACTTCCATCTGATTTCTGCACCATGACTGCCTTTTCTGGTGCCCAGTGAATTTTGTATCACCATCAGGGCACTCTTAAAACTGCTCCTGCTGTGGCATTTCAGATGTTTAGCAATGGTTGAGCTCAAGCCAGTCTTTCCCTTAGTGGGGCAGTGCTAAGGTTTCTTCCCTCTTCTACATACCTAAACTTCACAAAAACCACAGAAACTTAATTGTCTTTGAGCCTGCAGCTGATCTGTCAAAACTGGCTTAGAGCAATCAGCAAGGCCAATGGGTCTTAGAAGAGAGGAACAGGCTGACTTAGCCAGAAATAATCTTTTTGCAGCCAAATACAAAAAACAAATCATTCCTGCCATCAGGATACAAACTTACTCCTGCTTCTGAAAATGAATACATACAATGAACACCTTAATGTATACTCCCTACAGAGAAAAGAATTTCTCAGGAACTACTCAGCTCTCAGAGTGAAAACACTTGTCTGTGATTCCAGGTACTTGAATTCCCTGCCACTGCCACAGAGCTCTTGGGCTGTGAGTCACACAGGTCAAATTTGCCACTGCAAGGAAGCCATGGGGATGGGAGGGGGCAGAAATCCCAGTATTTCAGACCTTTTAAGAGTCACAGCTACAATATTATAAATGTGCTTCCATTTCTGTTTCCTGAGAAGTGGAAGAGAACATGTACAGTTTTGCCAGCATATTTTAGGTCTGTGTTAGGATGGACACAGCTAAACTGGCAAGTTTTTGAAGGGGTCATTGTTTTCCTGACCTTCAGGCATCCAAAGAGTGGAAGAGTAGCACTTATGTTTTTCACTGTTGCATTTCAGAGAAGAAAGCATTAAAATGAAGGGACATACACAAATGACAATTAAAAAAAAAAAAAATCCCTGATAGCCCTAGGAGCTCATTAACTGAACTGTGCAGGCAGAACAGTCCCTGACAGTACCCAGTGATTTCTTCTGTCTCACCAACAAACCGTTCCTCAGGAAAATCTTTGAGTTTTGCTGTTTTTTTTTTTTTCCCCTGAACACACACAAACTGTTTCAAAGTGACTCATGAGGAAAAAGTTCTTATTGGTAACAGGAGGAAAAAACATGAGTCAGGCAGAGGTCACGCTGAGCCTCTGCCTGGCCCCTCTGACAGAGGAGGTTGTGCAATCCCAGCACAGGGAAGCTCTTGTTCGCTCCAGCACTTGCAGGGCAGGATCCCATCCCCAACACGAGCTGGGCACCAGATGAGACTCGATCACACCTCATCCATGACTTGGCTGTGCTGCAGGGGAGTAAATCCCATCCGAGACATTACGTAGCCTGCTTCTTGCTTTTAGCTCTAAATCCCGGCGTTTTTTAGGGAAAGCAGCCTGAGAGGGGGAATTGCCCTTTGCTATGGAGGGTTATTGGGAGGAGAGTCAGAGGGTCTCCTCCTTGGCATCCCCCCAGGGGTTACAAGGGCCAATCCACCTGAAGGTCCCATTCGGGTGGGGCTCTGGCCTGTGCCAGCAGCTGCTGATGGGACCGAGCCCCTCCTGGCTCTGCCTGGCTGGCTGAGCCATCAGATCCCTGCAGGAAAGGTCTGGGAATGGCACTGACACCAACCCCACCCACCATCAGATCCCTGCAGGAAAGGTCTGGGAATGATCCCTGACACCAATCCCACACACCATCAGATCCTTGCAGGAAAGGTCTGGGAATGATCCCTGACACCAATCCCACACACCATCAGATCCCTGCAGGAAAGGTCTGGGAATGATCCCTGACACCAACCCCACACACCATCAGATCCCTGCAGGAAATGTCTGGGAATGACCCCTGACACCAACCCCACACACCATCAGATCCTTGCAGGAAAGGTCTGGGAATGACCCCTGACACCAACCCCACTTCCTCGCTCCCAGTGCCACAGGGCTCATGAACAGCACACACCAGGGACCAGCCCAAAGATCTGGCCCTGCTTCACTGGCTTGTGCCCTTGCTACTGCCTGGAACCCATTTTTGACTGAAGGCACCTGCTGCTCCTCTTGGAAAAAGGATGACTTCACCTTTTTTATCCCTCCAAATCCTATCTGACACACAGCTGAGATACAGATGGGAAGGACTGAGGACTGTGCACACAACTGGAAATTCCACTTGTGAATCCATCTCCTGCACACAGATGCAAAACCTGCCTCTGTTCAGCAGACCTGAGGCACAAAATAAACCAACCAAAAACACACAGCTTGCTTTTTGCTGTTGGTCAACATAAGATTTAACCCTCACTGCCAGCTAAGAGTTACAGACACACAGACACAGAGCCAAGCACACATTTCTGATGAGAGATTTTCCTAAGTTGTTTCAGAGGTGAATCTGTAGTCCAAACCCCAGAACTTGTTTCACAACTTGTGTCAGAGCTTCTATCGATGCATTAAATTTAAAAGTTTATAGGAAGCTTCTCATTTTGAAGGGCCTAAAAGCACATTGTTGTGTGTGCTCCTAAGCCAGCTCAACCAAAAGCAGAGCAGCCCATGAAGGAGGAGGAGCCCCTTAAAGCAGAAACACTGGATTTAAGGATCCTAAGATACAGACAAGGTATGGGATAGCATCCTGCTCCTACTGTGTAAATACTGAGTAAGGAATTCAGTCAGGTTTGCAAAAAAACAGCCTATTTTAACCTGGTTAGAAGATACTAACATTTAAATAGATTTGTTTAGAAGAAGGAACAAAGTAAGTTGTTAGGGAAGGTGTATTGTTTCTTTTTTCCTCCCTGTTCATACCTGTAATTGTGAGTAACCCAGAACAAATACTGGATTACACAGCACAAAGGAAATGGGGAGCTTTTAAAGTGGGTAGAAAAGCACCAGACGACTGAAACAACAAATTATTAAAACTAATATGAAATAAAAGTTTGAGGTACAGGGAAACTTGGGCTGCAAGGATAAGAATACATGTTCTAATATTTCTGCCAAAATGTAATGGCCAGACCAGTTATGAACCCAAATCTGTGTCTCTGAGGGGATTCTGAACAAACAGAAAATTCACTGGTGGTTTCACAGATCTCACTGTACACAGTGAGAAAATGCTTTTCCTTTTTCTTCTCTTTTTTTAAAAGAAAATCCTGGCTGGCTGTCAAGTGTAACTGTTGCTTTGAAACTATTTTTTTTTTAGATTGATACTAAATCATCCATGCAATTAAAATCAAAGCATCTCTGGCTTTTCCATGGCCTTGCTCATACCCTTCCCCCAGATAAAGACTGCCAACTCCTTGTGAGAACCCCTGCACCAGGTGTCTGTCAGGAACAAGCCAAGTCTGAACAAAAACCCAGCCTTGCCCAGAAGGCAGAGCTGGGCTAATCCACCCTGGAGATGGCTCCTGCTGTGCTCTGACTCTGCATTCTGACACGTGGGCATTTGCCATGGTTTCTCCCACTGAAGCATCTGCTGAAGCTGCTGTTGGAACAGAGGAGGGCAGAGCTCCAGCTTGCACAGGGCTCCCCAGCAGGGCTTTTTCCATCAGCAGATGGGAGCTGAGCAGTGGAAGAGAGGAGGTCCAACACTAGCCCACAGGTCTCTCACAAGGAGGGCACCTCCAGGGCTGTGCAGCTCCATGCCCAGAGCAGGAGTTTCACACCACTCTGGGGAACAGCCTCTGTCTCCCAGGGGTTTCTCAGCACTGATATTTCCACTTCTGATGCCAAGAAATCTCCTGCTCTTTCCACACCCTCTCCAAAGTGCAGCCCCTGCCTCAGTTAGACAGCACTCTTGGATTTTCCAGGCACTCAGGAAAAGAAAATCATTCTACCTCCTATCGGCATCAAGTGCTGCCACAAGATCTGGCAGTTTCTTTATGATGCCAGAGTGCTGAAAGGAGAAGCAGAAATGTAAATGCTTTGGAATAAAGATTATATATTTCATCACTAGTTTGGTAACCTGTAAAAGAAACCACTGATCACCTTTTTTGCAAAGCTAATCAGGAAAAATGAGAGATATCTGGCAAGGAAGTTCCATGTTTGGAGTGCCAAGAGACTTCACACCAGGTTTTGGCATCCTCAGGTGAAAAGAAATATGTGGTCATGCACTGTAAAACAGGAGGAATATAATTTTTGTGATTTTTCTTTCCACAGAAACCCCAACAAATATTATCTCACTCTATTTAATGAAAACAAAAACAAATTCCACAACAAAACTTACTTTTGTTAGATATTGAGAACTGATATTTAAAGCTCACAAGGAGATGATTTTCAAAATGTTTATTGGCTTGAGAAAGCAGTGGGTTATTTACTGAATCTGTTCTGCACCCTTAATTAGCACAAATGCCAGTAGGGGAACTTCCTGCATGCTTTCTCCCACGTTGACCTTCTGCATGAGAAAAAATCTCTAGTGAAAATAGATTTTAATTCCCTCCTTGAAATCAAACATCTGGCTTTGGTTAAGGAGACACACAACATTGTCCTTTGTGATATTTGGACTGCAAGAGCTCTGGAGCAGGGAGGATTTTTGTTGTTATTTGCTGCTGAAAATGACAGGAATTTCAGTTTATGGATACAATAATGCTAATGCTGCCACTGAAAAATAATGAGAGCATGACTGTTGCTGTGATTAACGTTCATTTATCACTAAAATGCCAAGTATAAATATCAGCACACTTATATCATCGCTCTCCATCTTGCAATTAGTTTCTATCACACTCTAAAAACTGCTCAGTATTGTCCAATGTGAGAGACAGAGCTCACAAACTGACCTAAGGCTTCAAATTCTGATGGAAAGGTGGGAGCCAAGGGTGTGTCAGCCTCCTCCAAAAGGCAACACTGCTGATTTAATTACCTGAATCAGTGAAATCAGCTTAATGAGAGATAAGAGATGTGCATGCCTTGAGAAGTGGGAAGCAAATGCAGTAAGTTTGCATCTACCACATTTTTGTTTGGCTCACTGTTCTTCTCAGAGATCTGATGGGATGGATGGACTGGGACACACTGGCAAAGTCACAAAAGGCTTTAGGACAGTGTACAAAACTTCCATGCCATTGCTGCAATTTATTTCTTAAATAAGAATGCAAAAGCTTGGCTGATGATGAGAATAAATGAACACTTTGCCTAAATGCCCCTGTTTCTAACCAAAAGGAAAATCATTGATGGGCAACATCATTCCCTGCTTGCAAAAGATCTGGTTTTGACAGGCAGCAAAAGGGACAAAAATACTTAAGACAATTTTAGGCACTGGAAAAGTTCACAGGATGAGCTCTGAGGGCTTCTAAACAGCAGCAGATGGGTAAAACCTTAATCATTAGTCTGAGAAAATCACCCTGATGTCAGTGCTGGTATTTGATGCTTCCTCAGGATGTGGTGAAGATGTTTCCTTACCAGCAAGGTGGAAACCTCACGCTGTGGAAGGACACAAAAAAGTAACCTCATGGTAACATGGATATTTTATGGATAACAAGGGTCCAGTAAGAAAGGATTTCTCATATGAGCCACAACTAAAACAACATTTCCATGTCAAAACCAGCATGGCTGAGGCAGTTTTGCAACTTGAAGAGTTGCAGGAAGTGCCAGGAAGCAGCCAAAAACTCAGCAAATTACCTGGAGTTTAATGCACAACAAAGGATGATGTGCACCTGAAAAAATCTGTGTAATTCTCTGCTCCTTGAGGCAGAGAAAAGAAGGATTAGTCAGAACATTTTTGCTTGTCAGATGCTGCTGAAACACACTCCAAGGCAGACATGATCAAGAGTAGGCAAAGTCAAATTCCATTAATACTTGTATTCCCTTTCCTTCTGCTGCACCAACAACAAAACTGGGAAGCTCAGCTTCATTTGTTTAAAAGCAAACATCTACATTTTGAAGAATCATGTGCCTATATTATGCAACTACCTTGTCCCTACCAAAATGGGCTGGTTTTCTATCTAGACTTGTCTCAAAATAAATCTGAGAGGACTGTTTTCCCAAAAGGGCAAGGGTTATGCACACAACTCAGTGTCCACTTGGAAAATCTCTTCCGCATTCCTACGAGCAGCACTAATGATTATCTAAACAGAAAGGTCTTTTTCATCTCATTTACTTTTAGGCCCTCTTCTGTCTTCCTCCTTTTTGTATTTCTATCCATCTGAATATTAAATGCAGATTAATGTTTTGCTTAGGTTTGTTCCTTTACATGTCTCTGCCATTTTACACATTTATTTTTATATACATGCATGTCTATATGTGTATATATATATACACACAAACTTATGTGCTTTGTATATTTAAACAAATACATATAGGTACCAAAAAAGCATATATAAGTGGATAAACCATCTATGCAAAGATACAACCCTTGCAAGAGGAATTGTATTTGATTCAACACTGTTAATATTTAAATTTAATATGATGGAACTGTATCAACCTGTTGAAACTTGATCTTGCAAACCCCACTTTTCAACCACAATTATTACATTCTTTAAGCACCGCATTTTTTACTGAAAGCAAATGTGATAAGGATGAAAAAAAAAGAAATGGAAACAGTGGGTTGTAACTGTGTGCAATCCATGAGGAGGGAAATGCTCCCTGCACGTTGGGTGCTTGAGCTGGATGCTGTAAACACCCTGTAGAAGCTTTTATTTATTCGTTTACTTTAAGCCTCTATCCTTAACAAGTCTTTACATGTGCATCATAAAGGCAAGTCCCATAGCACCTTATTAAGTTGTTTATTCTTTTCAGCCCTCTGCATTCAAGCTAAATCACATTATGCAATTAGCTGCTATGAAAACAAATGAAACTTATTCTGTTTTTCCGTGTTGAAGGAGCAGTTCAAAATCTCTCCTCTTCAAAAAGTATTTAACAGACTGAGTTAGGATCAGTTTGATGTCTGAATTACTTTTTCCTGTACCACAAAAAGAAGCTGCTGCTGAGATTATGCTTAAAACCATCAAGATGCTGCAAAAAAATCTGTGACTCGAACAGTGAATTTTGATGACTTAGATAACTTCATCACCTTTCCCACAAGAAGAAAAGAATTAATTATTTTTAAGATGAAGGAGTGACAGGGTGGTCTTGACAAAGTTCAACTGGTTGCATATTAATATTTTTTTCCTTTGAGAAGTCTTGCCTCTAAATTTCAGCGTTCAAGTGATTCAATTATTAGAAACTTCTGCTGGCAAGCAAAGGGCAGCACATCTCTGCTGTGCTACATGACATTCATCTGTATGGGAAGAGGAAGGAGACAGTTACCATGTAAACAAAAGGAAAACAAGAACAAAATCTCGCTGGCTCTGTTGAGCTCATCGCCAGGCCAAGCCTAATTTTGATCAGCTCTCCCTTCATCAGCAGGATCCTCTCTGATGGGATTGACCGTAAAAGGAGATTTGGGGGTTACACTTATCACAGGGATTGATCAAATGTTAAAATACCAATGGAGACAAGAAATTCAGAGTATTTGAAACTGTTGATTTTAGCAGGCATTTGCTTTCTAAATGTGTAATAGGTGACTGTCATCAGAACAGCTCTGGATGATTTATTTCATGACCCTTCTATGTGGAGTCAGTTCATACAAGCCTCTTTCCAGTGCTAATGTATTCCCCCAAAAATGCAGGCTGGGTCTATCCCAGGTCATATGAAAAACTTATTCCAGCCCAAGAAACCACTGAGGTTTCTGTCCCACTCTTAGCAGTATGCTCCAAGAAAAGAAAAAAAACCCAACAAAACATTCAATTTATCTTTTTTGTTGCTGGGGCTTAATTCAGTCACAAAAATATCCCAGTCCTACAAGTGATAGTAAATACTGTTGTTTGGTGGGGGGGATACAGCAGCTTACTTGCCTGAAGGATATTAAGAAATTTGGGTCTTCAGATTCTTCTATCAAGCACAGGATATCATGGGTGAATAACATTCCCTTTAAACCGTACCAAATATACTGTATGGTTAATAAAATGTCATCTAGAAATACATTAGAAAATTCCTTATTCCTCCATGAAAAAATGGGAAAAGATTTTTTTCTTGCCATGTGAAGACCAGATTATTAAAAAAGGAGTAGATAAAAATCAACTAAAATTTAAATTGTGCTATAATAAGCTGTTCAGAGTAGTTTCAAACTAATTCCCACTGAAAATAAGTGGGATGAATTGAGACAACACAAGTCTCTGCATAAATATTTCTGGAAATACAGAAGGAGGAATGGAAACTTGGTCATAAATTTGCCAAGATGAATAGAAGGTGTCATTAATGTTTGCTCTCTCTGTATGAGCCATGGGTTCTTCCTCTTGGGGGAATCACAGTGGAAAACTGTAAACAAATTTTTCTGCACAGCATCATAAAATAAACTCCCAGCTCTGTATTCGGTGCCAGAGACATTGCCAGGCAACAGGAAATTATTGCTCTATCTTGAGAGAATGCCCTGAATTTATTATTTTTAGGTCATCTGTTAGCGACACAACTCAAAGTTTCACCAGGTTTTATTCCAGTGAGCCCAACTGAAGCTAAACAGATGTCCAGAAATTTCAGCAGTTTAGGAAACTCCAATCTCCTTTAGCTCACCAAACTCTGTAGCTACTGAGTGACAACAATCAGTAGGCAGTTTAGCAGGAATTAAGAGTTTGGCTGTGCCCACTCAACATTACCTGGAAATATTACCTGAGCATTACCTGAAGGGCTGCCCCATTTGGAGCTTCAAGGGCATCTGTGGGGGAAAATTCCCTGCTGAAATTTTCCCACAGGCTCTGGACACAGCACCACACCTGGGGAACACACTGGGCACACGCAGCAGCTGTGGCACAACTTCCACAGGAACCCAGTCATGGTGACAGGGAAGCCACCACGTCCCTCAGCAAATTTTTCCAATGCTTAATAATCCTCATGGTTAAAATAACCTTCCTTTTCCTTCTTTCTTGAATTTATAGCTTCCAGTCCTGGAAACTTTAACATTAATTACCTTTTTTTGCTTAAAATATTTTGAGAGCAAATGCTCATTCCTTCCTAAGTCTTAATCGGAGAGGAGATGACTTCGAAAGGTTCAAGTCTTTCAGGCAAGCAGAAAAGGCACAGCTCTAGCAGAAGCTATAAATTTAGTGCAGGGTTAATGAGGATTATTTACATGCAGAGGTGTATTACATGACTGTAATTAATCATCCCCTTTAACTTCAGGATTTTAAAATCCCAAACAGAAAGTTTCTCTGGGAGGAGCAATGACAAATTTCTTCCTTTTCAAATGCTTCCTTTCAACTGTGAATGCCCAAAGTTCCTTTGAACACAAACCTAAGAACAATTAGGCCTCATGGATGGCACTTTGAAATATTAAACACTCTTCTTAGTATTTTATTTTGCTCACCACTGGCTAAAATCATACTTCCAGCCAGATTTTTCAGTTTAGGTGGCCAGTGATAATCTGATAAGCTGTGGTTAACTCCAGCACTTGCCATGGTCTCTCCACACCCAGGAGCTGCACCCTACTGACACATGGAGGTGCAATTAGGTTAAGCCCAGCTCTTAGTCACTGTACACAGAAGCAAGTGCTGTCCTGTGCTGGCAGACACTCGGCTGCGGGCTGTTCCTGGTGTCTGCAGGCACCTGGCTGGGAAAAGGTGGGAAGAAAAGCAACCATGACATCCCCCATGTGCTGGGACCTGCTGCTGAAAATGAGAATAACTGCTGATGTAGTGTCTGAAATAATCAGTAAATGTGCTGGTCCAGGGCATCTCCTGGCAGCCCTTACCTGTAAGGATTTTTGTACGTACCTGGCTGTACCTTAAAACTGCATGAAGAATCACTTGTGGCTAAAGAAAATGAGTCCCCTTTCAGCAGGAGAGTGAGTGAAACGCAGCTCTCCCCCTGAAAAGCTGGGCTGCAGCAAAGACAGGAGGAAAGAAACCACCTGGGACTGGGGAAGGTGAGGAGGGGGCATCAGGGAAAGCAGAGAAGAGAGAGGAGGGAGGAAGAGAAAAATCACAGAATGGTTTGGATTGGAAGGGACCTTAAAGGTCATCTAATTCCAACATCCCCTGGCATGGAAGGGAGGATTGAAGGGAAGGAAGAAATCTGTATGTTGTTGGAAATAGCATTGACAATTCTATACAGACTGCAATGACTCTGAAAGACCCAATTAAGGCAATGGAAATGCAGAACCAGTAATGCAGAGATGAATCATCTGACCTAAAATAGAGGGAATGATGAAACATACGAGGGAACAAAGTGTGTCATTTTGACTTTTACAGCAAAATAATTCCAGACATAATCTCTCAAAAATATTTGGCCAACAGAAACTATAAGACAGTGTTGGTTACTGCAGCTCTGTGCAGGTACAGTGGAGCATTTATCTCTTACAAGCTAACAGGGACAGGTCTGCCCTTCTGCAGGTCTCAGACACAAAAGCCAGGCAACACCCAAAGTACCACACATGCCAGCCCATCTCCAAGGGTGACACTGCCAGTTAAAGATATAGAATAAATCAAAAATCTGTTTTTCATCTTTTTGAAAATAGGATGTCAAATACACCATGAATTACCAGTCATGAGAAAGTGAGACAGGTCCCAGTCTCACTTTCTCTCTTCCAGTGTAGTGCTAATAAATAAAATGAGACCATGAATTACCAGGTCCCAGTCTCACTTTCTTTCTTCCAGTGTAGTGCTAATAAATAAAATGAGACCAGAGCAGCTCTCAGGTATGCAGCAGTTGGGAAGCAATGGGGGAAAGGTTTCCAATGAAGAGACTTTCCATATTCACAGAACTTTTACAGTCCTAATTTAAATGAAAAAACCTCGTGCTTAAGGAGGGAAAACCCCATACCCAGGCAGCTGAGCAGCCTGTCAGTGGGGAGAGGAGAGAATTTCTGTTGTACATCACACATTTCTGCAGTTTCCTGGGAAAAAATATGTCCCTTCAGTAACTGGAGAGTCCATTGACAAGACTGCAGGGGTCAGATTCCTCAGCTACTCTAGATTAGCCTGGAAAATGCTAATCTCTCCTATGTGTCAGGTTCCAGCTGCAATTCCCCTCTATGCCATCATTGCAGCATGACACCCTCTGCCTTTTCCCACTTCATTGTCCACATGCAAAGGGAAATTTGTATTTTCATCATGTCCTCTCCGACAGGGAACTTCCCTTTTGTATTTAAAGACAACTTTACTGATACTTTGTGCTACTCTGGAAAGAGAAGGACACCTCAAGAGGAGAAAGGACGGCCACATACACTGAAATGCCATAGCTGAGTCCTTCTATGCCACTTTGAGACTCTTAGTATTTTCTGTGTTTTAATTAGGCATTAATTAGCCAGATAAGTGCCACAATCTTTTAGCCCAGCACCAAAATACACCTGCATAACCTTGAAGGCAATTTCAACCCAAGGCCCAATGTCAACATAAGCTTTTCCTAGTCCTGAGTCATCAGCTAGTGAAATGTGCAGTACAGACAGTAATGCTGCAGACACACAAACATCACAAAGTACAAAAATTAAGAAGCTTAAAGCCAGATTTGTCTGCATTTTATACTTTGTGCAATTACTCTGATTAGCTCTCAGTAAATCTGGATAGCTCTGCCCATTAAAACCTTTTTTTTTTTTTAACGTTTGTGGATTTTTTTCTCCTCCAGAAGGTCCATGACAACACCAAGGAAAATGCTGGAAGAAGTCACCAAGGGTCTGACAAACAAAACATTGCAGCTCACGTGTGGGATTTTACCATCAGGGTTGTTTTCAAACAGAAACACTTGTGCTGTGGCTCTCCAGGACATATTCTTGTTGTAGTGGTCACACGTGACCCAGAACTATGACCTCTGTGAACATCACTAAGAGAAAGACATTGGAGAGATGTCATTTGTATAATTGAGAGAGGAGAAGCCAACTGTGTAATGGCACAGACAAATTTTGTCTCTTCACATTCAGCATTCAAAATCTTATGTACACACAGGGCTGTGTAAGCACATGAAGCTCCCAAATCCCTGGAATATTACACGTTACAGGCAGTTTGGTCCCCAGCAGGATGCTGGTTCTGGAGAGGCAATCAGCTTCTCTTTTGCCCATACATCACTGGCTCCTGTGTAATGAACTGCCACAGGGAACTGGGGGAAAGAGTGTTAAATGGACAGAAAAGCAGGTCAGGCAAAAAGGCCTCTTCCAGTGCACTGCTTCTGTCCTTCAGAACTGTAAAGCAACACTTACTAAATAAATCCCCATTCTGTTTTGGGGGCTGAATTCATCATGCATAGAATGTAATTTTACAGTCCAGAATCGACAATAAATTCAGTCAGTAGCCTGAACATAAAGACATCAATAATTCTGTATCTTGGCTATTTTTGCTATGCCACTTGAGCTTTCCCCTCAGTAATGAATAAAAAGATGACATCAGTCAGAGTGCCCAGGCCATAGAAATGCAAAGCTGTCCCTCAGCTGTCACAGGGCAGAACTTCTGATCATGACCTGAAAACAAGTGTTACTTCCCCATCTCACACCATGGTCATGTCTTTATAGTGCACAGAAAGGCACAAGAATAAGTCTAAAGTTGTTGTAAATTGCAAATTCTCCTTGAAATACATATTTTGTCATCTAAGAACCAGCATGTTAACATCAGAAATTAAATTAGTGACAAACATCACCCTGGCACTATCTGATGAAACAAATAAATGAAAACATATTTTTTCAGCAAGCCAATACCTTTACTTCCTAACTTTTGCACTTTTTACTTGACAAGAACTTAGCACAAATCACCTCTAACACTTGGATAAAACTGTTGAAAAGAAAAATCATCTACTCAACATACACCACATTTTTCCAGCGTCTCAGCAATGCACAAACACAAACGGAGTGGCTGAAATTCTGGAAATTGCTGTCCATCTCTGTGGAATCTCCAACCCCAGAAGATTGTCATTTGAGGCCAAACTGACCGATACTGAGGAATGAAAGCATCAAGCTCACTTTTCCAGTGTACCATAGCCCTAATAGCTCTTTGGTGCTCTCTCTGATTCACTTACATGAACGTTCTCAAGAATTGAGGCTACAGCCACGCTGCTTTCTGCCAAGAAACTCGATCCTTAAAGCCTTTTACAGGCTTTAGACATTTACATTTACAGGAAAGCAGGACATTAACAGAATTATTGTACTAAAGCAAAATTTTGCACCATCATTCCATTTGTTCTTCCTGGAAATTAACTTCGTTAAAAATGAACCAAAACATAAACCTTCCTATTCTTTTTTTTTTTTTTTAATGATAAGCACCAGAAAAAAAATTTTTCTTGCTTTTCCTTGCTTGAACTTATTGTCTGGGCAGAATTACAGAAAATGCTTGCCATATCAACCATCTCTCCATTTGGTTTTTCCTGAATTTCTTTATATACACAATGAGCTGGGATGAACACACTTGTAACTAGGAAACCAAAGCCACTCTTTAATATTCTTACACACTTCCACTGTAATCAGAATACTCAGGATTTTAATTTTAGAAGGTTCAGACACCAAACTCCAGCTGAAGTTACGCAGAGCTGGGAGAGTTGCTAACACAAAATTGCACTGTATCTGCTGTGCTGTGACAGATTTTCTATTTCAGTTGCTCCTGCAGCTTTTCATCAACGTGTTTTTCAGAAATACCCACGAATTTGCAACCCTTTACTAGCTGCAAATGAAGAGTTTTTTATGCTTTAAGCATAGTAACCCATGACTGTCTGCCCACTTAAAGAAAACACGCAGCAATACCTGTGGCTTATTTGTCTCTGAATCATTGTCCAACCTGTGGAAAAATCACCTTTTTAAATAGGAATGTGTTTCTTGCTCTCTAACAGCTTTCTAGGTTAATATTGCCACACAGCTTGTCATTGTCTGGCACCATTTATCTGAACCTGTCCGAGCTGTTGCATGTGGGCTCCAAGTGGAAAATATTAACTAGATTGTGCTATTTGCAGAAGAATGAGGCTGACAGCTAAAAAAGCTTGAGACTTGGCACTCAGAATAAATACCAGGAATGAAGGCAGTTTTACATTATTCTGTATTATAGTTATTTTCCTGGTAAGAAATCTACATCTTCAGGAAGAGTCTTGTCTGTGTGCCTTGTATCACACCAGTAATGGAAATACTTCAAGTTTTTTTAATGTTCACGTTAAACATTGTGTCACTGTCTGGTTTTCCCTCTGAACACAGAGGGAAAACCAGACAGTGTCTCTACTTTCATGACGAGATAAGTGACAGGGTTTAATTAGAAAAAGTTAAAAGATTCTTTACCTACTAGTATTTGTTATAGGAAGTGTCATCTGAATACATGAGAAGAAATAAATACAAATCCAGGCACCCTTTTCCGTGCACAGCTGTCACAAATGAGAAACTGGTGGAAAATTCTGTGTCTGCATTTTGGCAAGTCATTAAGTTTTGCCAGAATATTTGGAATCAATAAAGTGAGACCTCTGGAGTTCCCAGGACATCTGCTGCATTCAGAGGAATGGTTCATTCACGTGTGTCCTGTGATCCCAGGTAACTCCACGTCGCAGAAGTTCTGGGACAGAAGCCGGTATCTGAAGGAATGGGGTAACAGCCACAGCATTTGCTCTACTGGTAAGATTTTCAGGGCCAGAGAGACAGAAGGCAGTTTCTCAGAGATTATCTCCCTCTGCAATGTGTCCTTGGCAATAATCAGTTCCAGAGGATTTGGTGAGAAAGAGACAAAATCCTGTGCCTGGGGTTTTGCATTTCCACTTTTACAGCAGTTACAGGAGAAGCTTGGAGCTGGAAAAGCCCCACTTCCAAGGGGGAAAGGGTGCTCCAGCAGGATGCACTCCCAAAGCCACCAAAGTACAGAACAGATCTCTCTACATGGACAGAAGAATCAAAGAAAATTTACCAAGATGAAAAAATGTTAGCATCCCCATCTAGTCAAGGTTCCCCCATGGAAATGAAACTGCCTCTTCTGTCCTTATCCTCTCTCCTCCCTCAAAACCAAACTCCTCTCTGCAAAACTCATTCCCAGCTAACAGAGGAGTGCCTCAGGCTATCTGAGATACTTCTAAGGCTCTCTGCAGGAAAAGAACCTGATGTCATTAGATTTAAATTAATCACACAAGGTCCAAATCATCATTAAAGAAAATTTTAGGGTCTCTACATGTAAAAGAGCTGAAACTACAGATCTAAAAAAAAGATGGATTAGCTCCAGGATAGGACTTTATTCCAACCATATTTTTATTGAAAATGTTAGTGTCAAAAACACTGAGTTATTCAGAGTACACAGCTTTGCCCTTTAGCTCAGTATTTAACCAGTAATTCTCATACTTTCAACCAATGCAAGTGTTTTAGCTTTTACATGTTAGTTCGCTCACAATGTCCATATATAATCATCCTTTATTTTCTTTAAAGTTTCTTTACATTCTACATTTTGCAGGGGCTCAGTTTTTAACAGAATTCCAGTGATAAAACTTGTTGGCAAGTGTGATCCAAGGTTAATCTGAGCAGTTATTGGATACTCCAAATGGAGAACAAACCTTATACTTAACAAACATGCACTGGGCAATAACAGCTGCAACCACACATACAGATGAAAAATGTATCAAACTAAGCCCCCCCTCAAAGCACCTAAAATTAGAAATGTTTGAAAATACGTTCATAAACAAGCTAATCTTGAAGAACCAGAATACATTCAAATAATTGGGAATCTACATTTGACAAAATTAACCTGCTTAGAGACAACTTAAACCCCCAATCATTCTACAGAATTAATTCCTCCCCTAGATTTCATTAGAATCAAGGAAAATCTGATTTACTGGGATAGAAGGCGTCCATAAACTTTAATAACATCAAGTCAGTCAGACTTGATCATGAAATATAGCCAGATTATGTCTTTTTGAATCACAGAATCTTGGAAGATTGCATTCAAAAATTTGTCAAATCATCTATTTGTAAGAATGATAAAATTATAGAATCATAGAACATTAAGGGTTAGAAGATCCTCTCATCCCAACCCCCAGCCATGGCAGGGACACCTTCCACCATCTCAGGTTGCTCCAAGCCCAAATGTCCAACCTGGCCTTGGACATTCCAGGGATCCAGGGGCAGCCACAGCTGCTCTGGGCACCCTGTGCCAGGGCCTCACCATGCTCAAAGTGAAAATTTTCTTCCTGATATCCAACCTAAATTTCCCCTTTTCCAGTCTGTACCCATTCCCGCCTGTCCTGTCACTCCAGCTCTGATCAAGAGCTCCTCTCCAGCTTCCCTGCAGCGCTCTTCACATTCTGAAATGTGTTTTGAGGTCTCCACCTTCTCTTCTCCAGGATGAACACCCCAACTTTCTCAGCCTGTCCCTGTAAGGGAGGTGCCCCAGTCCTCTTATCAACCTCGTGGCCTCTTCTGGACTCACTCCAACAGAATTATACAAGCCATGCATGGGCTCTGCTCTGCTGGCTGCACTTTCACTAGGGAACCTGACAAATTAAAATACTGGTAACAAATACCTGCACAGCAAGACACACACATGTGTAAGAATACCTTTCAGCAGGGCAGTTCTGGGACAGAGATCCTCCATCTGTGCCACAGGCCCTTTTGGAGAAGCACAGATGAAAAATTATGCAAGACCAGGTTCTGCTTGGCTGAGAAGTAACTGAGTACACATGAGGAAAAGAAGAAGAAGAAGAAGAAGAAGAAGAAAGCTCAGGTTAGCTCCCCAGATCCTTCCCTGGCAGCACAGCCAGTGTCACTGCACAAACTGGTTTATGGGAACAGATGCTTTCCCAGTTGTTTGTTCCCATCACCACAGCAGCCCCTGTGCCAGAGCAGTTGTCTGCACACCCGACCAGGGAGCTCTTCCAGACAACACCAAAGAGCTTGCTGGGGTTTTGTGCTGGCTCACAAAGCCACACTCATGTCAGGGCACGAGTCCCTGAGTGAAAAAAAACCCACTCCTTTCACAAGCAGCTTCCCAAGTTTCTAAAGTTACCAAAGCAATGACAAAAACAACAACAACAACAACAACAACAACAACAAAAAAAAACCCAAAAAAACCCCACAAACAAAAAAAAACCCAACCAAACAAACAAAAAAACCCACCAAAAAAAAAAGATCCTGAGAGGGGAAAAAGGAGCCAAGACCCAGTAAGGTACATCGCCTTCCCATAGGGTTTTAGCCCATTTGCAACAAAATCCTGGCAAAAAAGGTCTAAATGCATCCCTAAACACATTCCAGGGATTCTACAGCTACTTCGGAGTATTTGTGACTTAGGTGGGATATCTAAAAGCACACTGAAAACATGTATGGGATTAGATGCTAATCTCTAGAGCTGTCCTTAATGAAAAGATAACGCGCCAGATTAGTTTTGGACAAAAACAAGAGAAATCTTGTAGTTCTTAATTTCTGTTTTAATACTTGTGTTTTGACACGTAAAGCCCTATTCAGGTATTTAATTCAAAGCGGATAATCACGGAGAAGCCAGCCTAAAGCAATGATAATGGCCATTAGAATTTTTTCAAATCACATCAAGACGGGTGAGTACAGCAGTTACAAAGGGCCTGAGCCAAAACCCGCCGGGATCTGGGCATGGGTGTCCCTGATGGCAACGGAGGGTGGTGGGCTGGCTTGGGACAGGGACGGTGGTGGCTTTTGAGAGGTCAGGGTCAGCTTGTGAGGGACAGGGGTGGCTTATGAGGGGAATGAGGGTGGCTTTTGAAGGACGTTGGGTGGCTTTTAAGGGGGACAGGGGTGGCTTGTGAGGGACAGTGGGTGTTTTTTGAGGGGGACAGGGTGGCACAGTGGGTGGCTT
>VXAX01007738.1:2893-25580 GCA_013399835.1 Leptocoma aspasia | reverse complement strand
CCCCCCCCCCCTCCCTCCACCGAGCGGGGAGGCGGCTCCCGCGCGCATGCGCCGGTTACGAACCTCTTCCCCCCCTCGCTGGCGGGGCGCGGCGCAGGCGCCCGGAGCGGGCGGGCGGGAGGTGCCCGCGGCCGCCGCCACATCGCCCGCCCCGCCTGGGCCCGAGCCCCGAGGGGGAGGCGCGGGGGAAGCGCTCAGGGCGCATGAGCGCGGCCGGCAGCCATGGAAGGAAGGAAGGATGGATGGATGGATGGATGGAAGGAAGGCGGGGAGAGGCGGGACGGGAGCGGAGCGTGGGGGAGCGGGAAGAGGCGCGCCGTCCTCCGGCTTCTCTGGGCTGCGGCGCCTCAGGAGCCCGTTACCCGCTGCAACGGGCGTGAGGGCCGCGAGGGTCCGGCCGCCCCAGGGCGTGAGGGACCGGTGGTGTGAGGGATAGCAGGCACCGGTGGTGAGAAGGACCGGCCGCCCGAGGGGTGTGAGGGACCGGCGCTCCGGCGCTTCCCCCTCCGCCGGCGGCTCCAGGCGCTTCCCCCGCTGCGATCCGAGCTCTAAAACACGAGAGGCGCCGGGAGGGCCGTGGCTCGGTGACACGGCTCCTCCCCGGCGTGTCTGGAAGGGAGAGCGCGTTTCATCTCCCCCCAGCGAGGTCCCCGCGTGTAAGTGCAGGCAGGTACCAAACCTCATCAGTGTGTCACTGCAGAAAGGGGAGGTGTCCGAGGATGGACCGGGCTCTGCTCCGTGGTGCCCGGCAATGGGTAGAACCTGATGCGCAGAAATTCCACCTCAGCATAAGAACTTTCCTGTGCAGTGACCAAGCACTGGACAGATTGTCCAGAGAGGCTGTGGAGTCTCCCTCAGTGGAGATATTCCAGAACCATCTGGACACAATCCTGTGCCATGTGCTCTGGGATGACCCTGCTTGAGAAGGGAGGTGGGAGCAGATGACCCACTGTGGTGCCTTCCAGCCTGACCCATTCTGTGCTTCTGTAAACAAAGTGTGGCTTTGCTGGTCCGAGCACTCTTGGGCTGGATTATTCACCAGCAGGATAAAGCACATTTCACAGCCAGGTGGGGAAATCCTCAGTGGTGGGCTGTGCCTGTGCTGAACGTCGTGGAAGGTGTTATACCTGGTCACAGCTGTCAGAGAGAACTTCACTATAATCCTCTGTAAAGTCCAAGCTGATGTTACGTTCAGACTGGATGAGGCCCATGTAAATAAACAGGAGAAAAAACTTAAAGGAGTTACTATGAAATAATTGTGGAATGTGTGTGTGCTGAGTAAGCTCATCTTAGTAATTAAATAGCAATTGCTTTAGTAGCTTTTCCTTTTTTTTGTAGTTGGATTCCCAGTGGAAGTAAGAGGTAGGCTGCACATACAAGAAGAGCTTGTGATGAATTACACAATCACAGGGCTTTTTGTGGATACCCTGAATATCTTGCAGTTAAATTAATATTTTGTCTGTAGGTAAATTAATGTGAAACTAGATTTTTTTTAAATGTAGTTTTGTACAGGAAGTCTTTTGAAATTAAATCAGGAGTAGTAAATGCACACTGCAGGTAAATCTAGTACTGCTTTATGTGTAGGTTTAGTGTTCTGTTCTGACTTTGCTCAAACTGACAAAGTGCTCTGACTAAAATTTTCCACCAGCATTATGCTGATCCTCTTGAGGGGAAGTTTGGAGCAAATTTAAGCAACTGTTTTTATAAACCTTATTACCAAAAAAACCCAAATTATGTGGCCATCTCTTGGGTGAAAGAGGATCCGACGTCCCTTTCTCTCAGATGTGTGTTTCACCCATATGCTGTAGAGTTGTAATTTCTTCAGAATATTTTGTTTACCTGTGGGAAGTCCACCCATCCTGCCTGGATCGTGACCATTTCAGGAGCTGTCATTTCCATGCTCTCAGCAGGGGCTTGCAAGCAGATGTCACAAATTAGAGCCTCTGGAGTTTTCAGCTGCAGAGCCAGACCAGGATTCCTTGGGGATTTCACCTCTTGTGAGCTCTCCTGATTCTGCTTTAATGTTCAAGGTAACTTATCATTTAGAACATCTTAGCATCCTTATTGAATATCAAACAGGCAGCAGCTTTTAAGAAGTTCCCAAAGTCCTTCTTGTGCTGTACCTTCAGTGATAAATGTGAACTTTTGTGCCTCCTGTTCCTGCTGTGTAGGTTCCAAGTGCCAGGGTGACACTCTGCCACATCCATCTCACACTGAGAACCCTCTGGATTAGCAGAAGCTGGATATTACTAAGAAATTAGGTTTTCTGAGCTCATGGGGGTTTTTTTGTGTGCAGTGGTAGACAATACTCGCACACAGAGAATTAAATGCTCTGATCATCTTTGTAGTGATGGCTGATCACACTTTGCCTCTAAATTGGTTAGGGGTAGGTCAACATTTGGTTTTAGAAGGACAACTTTGCAGAAAGCCTTGAGCTTTCTTACTGTATTGAAGTTGTTTTGTTCTGAACTTCAGGGTCTGTGGAGCAGTTACTGTTAGAAACCAACCCTCTGTAGCTTTCAGGGTTTTGAAATTCACTTTATCTGCAAAATGGTGATAACTTGAGTGTGTGACCAAGTGTGGACTGAGAGGGGAGAGGAAGTTGGGCTGTAATCAGCACAAGGGTTCTTCTGCACTGGGAGGGGCTACACTCTGAGTCACATGCTGCAGTTGCAACAATTTCAGCTCTCATTAATTTGAGCAACTGAGAGCCTTCATTTTGAAATCTGTGTCATGTCACGATCTGAGATCCTCAGAAAGCAACAAAAGTTTCTGTAAGCAGCAAAGTCATTTGCTGCAACTGGAAAGACTGCAGTATCCCCTGCTTTAAAATAGTTGTTCTGTGCAGGGGGGTTTCCTTCCCAAATATTTGTTGTAGTTCAATAATCTTTTTACTGTAATGTTTCCTCTTTTTTTTTCCTACTGATAATATTAAAGACATCAGTTCTCTTATATTTTCTTTCAATCAGCAGTGAAATAAAAAGAAATTTGTTGTCTTTTCTTATTGACTATGTATTTTGCTGTTCTGGAACAGTTCAGGCATATTTTATGAACAAGGAAAGAAAGTCTTGGGCAAGTCTTCAGTCTTCCTAAGCTCCTTCCATTTCCACCCCCATCAGTTCATCAGTCTTGCTGTCCATCACAAATACAAGTTTTAAAATCCCCTGGTTTTGATTGTTGAGGGGTTTTCCCTCTGAGACATAGTAAAACACCACATCCTTCTTGTGCAAATTCTTTCCATTCAGTCTGTAATGAAAAGACATGAAAAATCCTTTGGCCAAATACATATATATTTTTTAATGCTGCAAAATTTTTCCTTTGATAGTAATTTATATACAATTAAATTTCATTATTTGGGAAAGGAAGAAATATTTTTCCCTTTTTTTTTGTCTGGGAGCATTAATCTCCTTATCCAAAGTTTATCCTAGCTCAGTACTGAACAGTGTGAGTAACATTTAGGTTGCAATTCATTCTCATCAGCCTCTGCCAAGGTGTGGTTACTGCAGGGACAGTTCTGACACAGGGCACAGTGAGTGTCCCCTCCACCCCCTCACAGTCTGCTCTGGACACATTTGTGAGTATCTTCAGAGCACTTCTAAAAAAGAGTGTGCTTGGGACAGTAAATATGCCTCACAAAGCCCCTTTTAATGTAAATTAAGAGCCATGGAAGGAAAAGCAGCAGAATTACAGTGATTTCTAATCACTGCCACACTCAGTCTGTCATAACCAAAAGGAATTTCTTTCTTCTGTACCAAGACATAACTCAGTACAGTCCTTCAGATGTTAAGGGCCAAATTTCTTGGAATTCCAGTAAAAATGTGACCATCTCAATTCTCATAAATGCTTTTGAGGAGTAAAGAAAATACAGTGCTCTTGTTCATGGAACTGGATTTTTAATTTTTTTTAAACTATGTAAGACATAGCCTACCTTCAGTTGCTTGTGGACTTGGAGTAAACTGAAAATCTTCCACGTGATATTCATGAGTTTGTAAATCTCTCAAGGTAAAACTCAGGTAAAATTGCTGTTGTCTTTCCTGTATCATCTTCCCAGTCTCTTGGCCAGAATCAATGATGGCTGAATGACATTTGCTGTATTCCCTGAATCATTACTTTTTCACTCAGCAATTTTTTAGGCTCAGCTTTTATATTCTGAATTTTTCCGATTAAATGTATGATCTTTCCCCCTCATGTCTTATTTTCTTAAAGAAACCTTAATGTAAACACTGTTCTGTTGATAGAAAAGTACCTTACGGGGATATGTGGCTTCTCTTCCCATCCAAATTACACTGTGCCTGTAAAAAGCACCATTATAGTCATAGAAATACGACCACAATTAGGGTTTGTCATCTTTACTACACCAGCAAAATTAAAAGCTGTATGTAGGCAAGTTTTTATTGTGAATTAGACTAGTTAATGTGTCTCATCTAGTAAAGCAGATGACTGAATATTACTCAATTTGATAAGTGTATCTCAGCATTGCCAATAAAACAATAAAATCAACCTGTAGAAATAGTACAAGTGTACACATTTGGTATACAATTCGTCAAATTTCTTGCATCTCTTACCAAAAAAATGACAAGAAGTATTTCTGGGGATGAGATTTCTGTAGGTGTTTAAATTTGATGGCTGTCAAGCCTTTCAGACTTGTCCCATCAGAGAGTTTATTTGCAACATTACAAAGCAAATGTTGCTTTGTATTTTGCATTACAAAACAAACATTTCAAGGGAATGAAAGATGAAGAACTCCTAGGGAAAAGTGTTTTTAGACTTTTTAGTATTTTGATTTAGTTTACAGCAGTTTGGAGGCTGAGGTGCCTTTTAGGCAAGGCATGGAGGCCAGGACAAATATCAAATTGTGTTTGATGTGATTTAATCTTCACTAAATGTTTCAGGAAGAACTTTGAGAGCTCCCAGCCAGCATTTCCCTGCCCTGTCCCTTCCATCCTGTGTCTGGATCCACTCCCTGCTCTGACACAAGGCAGCCCTTCCTCGGAGGGGGAGGAGACATGGGCTGCTCCTTGCAAGAGCAATCCCCCCTTAGGCTGCTCTGAGATGAAATTGCACCCTGAGCTGCTGCTGGGTTGTAAACAAGAGTGGGAATGACAAGAGGAGCTTTGTACTCTGACTTTCTGTAGTTTGCTGCACGTCAGGGGGAGCTATTTTAAGTGTGAGAATGTGAAACTGAGGGTATGATCTGAATGTGAAAAGTAGCCTCTAATTTCTAAGTCAGTTTCAAGTCTGTGTCAGGTTAACTGCTAATTATTTGTCTAGAGTGCAGGGCAAAATAGACTGCAGAATATTCAAACTGAGAGTAGGTTTACATTAGGTATTAGAAAAAAAATTCTTTACTGTGAGGGTGGTGAGGCACTGGCACAGGTTGCCCCATCTCTGGAAGTGTTCAAGGCCAGATTGGATGGGGCTCTGAGCAACCTGGTCTAGTGGGAGGTGTCCCTGCCCATGGCAGGGGGATTAGAACTGGGTGATCCTTAAGGTCCCTTCCCAAATCATTCTGTAAATCGTATATGATTATAGAATTTCTTCTTTTTCTCTCCGTAAATTTCTGCTTTTATATGTGTGGAGGATAAATAGGTAGAAATTAGTCCATCAATTTCACACACTAGCAAGCATGTTATTTATCTGATTTTATGCCTGTGTTCATACCAGTGAGTCTCTCTGTGCTGCTGACCTATTGGAAATGAGAAACGTTTGTCTTCATGGAGAAAGTTCACAGTGCTGTCTGCAGTGGAAAACAGCAATAGCCGTGAGATCTCATTTCATTAAATCCAGGAAGACAGAATCCCCAAACTTGCAGAAAGAGATTATTTAAGTATTTAGATAGAAAAAGATTATAGAAATGCAAACAATATTCCTATGTGGGTTCGCAGCTTTTACCTACAGGTTTTGGGGGTATACAGGGGGATGTGTAAATCTGTATGTGCTATGGGAGAAAATCTGTGTTGCCAAAGCTGTTGATAGTGCAAGAGACATTTTATAAACTGTTGTCAAACTTGAATCATAAAATCCAGCATAGGGTCCTTGAGTAGGAGCTTAAGCAGTGTAGGTTCCTTTTTCAATCTAGACTTGTGATAAGTGAGGGAAGTTTCTACTCTTCTGGTGTCTGAAACAGCACCAGAATTGTAAAAGCCATCAGATCCTCAGCAAAGCCCTCAAATGAATGCAACATTCCTGCATTTTCCAGGGGATGCCCCTGGAAATCACTTGCATTTTTTGGCCAAGTCTTATAATCCACATTTCTTTGCTTTTTTTAGTGGGTTTGTCCCTGCCATGCTTCTTGTGTGTTTTCCCTGTTTAAACCCCTGTTCAGTCTCTGTCTCTTCTGTGTGTTTCCTCCTCCATCCTCGTATTCTCTGCTTCCACCTGCACTTTCTCAGAGCCCTGGCACCTCCTTGCTGCAGTATTGCATCTCATGGAGGGTTTCAGAACATCACCTTTCCCACTGTCCCCCCAGCACGCTGTTAGTGGAGCTTTAGCTGACAGTGATTTCCTTAGCATGCAAGTCAGAGGGCAGCATCAACATCTCTCAGTTGCTCTTGTGTTTGAGGGTGTTACACTGAAACCACACATAAATATCTGCCCGATTCTGTCTGTAATGGTTCAGCTGGAAAGTTGGTGGCTCCATTTTTTCTGAAGGTGAAATTTCAGATGGAGGAAGCTGATGGAACAACTTCCTGACAAAGAATGGGCAGGTGCATGGCTTCTCTTGCTGGAACCCTGGTGCTCATTTGACCTCTCAGTGAGCTGATTAAGCTCCCTATCCTAGAAAATATCAAACAGATCTAAAAATCTGGAATGATTTTGTTTATTTTTTTGTTCCCTGCTTAATTTTAAGGAATTGAATCAGCTCACTGGGAGATCAAATGAGCAGTAGAGCTGGTGAAAGGAAGGGGAGAGTAGCACAGGGCTGGGAGGAAATGTGAGAGTAAGGAACAGTAAAGGAAGGGAAACTACCACTTCAAAGGGAGGTTGGTGTTGAAGATAAGAAACTGTTGGGCCTAAGATTAAGCTTTTTCACCCTTCCCTTGTGAAGAGCTTTCCTGAGATTTCTTTTATTTTACAATAAACAAGGATTTTTCCATCCTTGTTCAAAATATAAAATAAAAGCAATCTTATACCAAATATGGTGCTTAGGCTTTTGAAATCTACTTTTCTGAGATCAGTGGAGGACTGTTGAAGGAGGGAATTAGGGGATTGGAACATCTCTCTTACAAGGAAAGGCTCAGGGAGCTGGGCCTATTCACCGTGGAGGGGGGATGACTGAGAGGGGACCTCATTAATGTGTATAAATATCTAAAGAGGGGGTGTCAAGAGGACGGACCAGGCTCTGCTCTGTGGTGCCCAGAAATAGGACAAGAGGCAATGGGCAGAACTGATGCCCAGGAAGTTCCACCTGAACATGAGGAAGAACTTCTTTCTCTGTGCAGTGACTGAGCACTGGGACAGATTGTCCAGAGAGGGTGTGGAGTCTCCCTCTCTAGAGATATTCCAGATTGATCTGGATGCAATCCTGTGCTGTGTGCTCTGGGGTGACCCTGCTTGAGCAGGGAGGTTGGGCCAGCTGACCCACTGTGGTCCCTTCCAGCCTGACCCATCCTGTGGTTCTGTGGAGGCTGACACCAAAATCTCTTCTTGGCCTCCCGAAGGTTCCTGTTGCCCTTGCTGTGTCTGGAGTCTAAACTTAGCCACTGTTCCTCCTGGGGACCAGCAGCTGCTGTGGCATGAGGCACCTGCTTACACACAGTGGGAGATTTTCTGATGTGCTCCTGCTGTTTCCATGATGTCACCTGAACATCATGGAAGAAAAGAAAATTTTTTTCCAGTCAGTAGTGAAGGTGGCTAGAAGAAAAAGGTTAGAGAATATAAGCAAATTATCTGGAGGAAAGATCTTAGGTAGCTAATCACAAAACAATCTACTGCTGAGAAGTAGGAGTAGTCAAGCACCTGGAGCCAAATCTGGTGTTAGAGGAGACTGCCAGAGCTGTGTATCTACACACGGTGCCAGGGAAGCTTTTGTGTGGGGCTAAGCACAGGCAGCCAAGCTTTGGGGAACCAGTTCTTGTCCTCCTGTGGCTGTTCCTATTGCTGCCTCTTCAGTTATGCCAATGCAATAGTTCCTGATGTGGTTTACTATAAAAACTGACCAGCATTTGAAAATAAATAATGTTGGAGGTTTATTTATTCTCTGTTCTGCTACGTCATACAGGCCTGCAAATATTAGTACTGGCACAGCTGAAGGAGGAGTGACCTGCAGTGGGCAGGTAAGATGAACACAAGAGAGCAGGGATGACTTGGATCAACTTTGTTACTGAAAAGTGTTCGTGTAGTGAAATGTTTACACATTGTACTCTGATTCAGGTAGTCTTTGGGTTGATTTTTTTTCTAGTTGTAAGTATTTCAGGCTTTCACGTGATCTGGGTAAATGTCTTAAAATGGTTCTGCAAAACAGTTCTGGTGTGTTTCTTGCTATTTGTTTCATTTCTGCCTGTTGTGTCTAAAGGCTATTAAGCTGAAAGTCAAGCACTTGAATTAGGAAATACCAGGATTAAAGCTGCCTTTGGAGGATTGATTTGGTCCTCTGCCATTTGTGTACATTGCAGCCTTGGTTACTGTTAAAGTGACAGAGTTACATTGCACCGGAGCCTCCTTCACCCTGCTCTGAGCGTGACAGGAGGGATGTTTATGTCTGCCGTGTTTAATGTGATGAATTGAAGTTGTAGCAATGAAGAAGGAAACCGTGGCCAGAAGGATTGGCTGACTGTTGGATTCTGCTTTAGTCCTGCAGATTTTACACCACTGGTTACACTGCACTGCTGTGTCATGTGGGCAGAGTGGCACATAGTAATTACATGGTGTATATTCTGCCAGTTAAAAAACACAAGGGCAAAGCAGATTAAAATTAAAGATCTTAAAATATTTCAAAACATTTGATTAATATACTCTATTTCCACTGTGTCCTTGAAGTGTGGGTTAAGCAGCAGCTTCTATTGGGTGTCTCTACACCACAGTTAAAGTTCCTAAGCTCTGTTGATCTGCTACCTCCATTTACCTTCTGCAACTTGCATCCCAGAGGAATCACCTGAGTTTGCAAACTCACTTTCTTCCAGGTGAAGGGAAAGATGCTCTCCTGGAGCACTTACAACTCTGTAAGTGTTAATGAGTGCTCAGACCATGAAACTGGATTAGGGCCAGTGACACTCTGCCACTTTAAATGGCAGTGGCATCCACAGAGGAGGAGGGTAATGAACCACCATCCTCACATCCCCGCCTCCATCCTCCCAGTATTCTTAAGTAAAACATAGGAAGCAAAACAAACCAGATTGCTTTCTCAAATTGACATTGACTGCACTGCTTTTTATAGATGGAGGTGTGGGGGAATTATGCATTATAGCTATCTAAGGTGAATTAAGGATAAATTAGTGTTTATGAAATGACACTGTAAGGCATTGAAATACTCAGTAAAGACTGATCTGGTGAGGAAACAGCATTCTAGTTTTGCTGTTGCCATGTCACTATGAACTCATTTGGTATTTTTAGGTGTAGAAGTGGTAGCTCAGTCCATGATATGATCAGTGCCCTGAGACACTGCATGCAGCATCCTTTACGTCATTTCTCAGTAATACCAATTTAGACTTCAGTCACTTATTTATACCCATTAGTTTTAAGATTTACCATCCTCATATATTAGCCATGGGGTTATAGTTTCTCAGTACTATTTTTTTTTATTTGGATGAACTTTTCAGTTTTGCTTGTAAGCTGATGAACAGTGAAACCTTTTTGTTGTAGTTACATACATCATGTACAAATGAAACTAGAAAGTATTTTCTCAAATCAGCTGTAAAAATAAGAGAATTGCTTTTAAAAGACACATCATTGACTTGTTTTACAGCTACCATGGAGGTAGTGTAGAGAGTGGCCATGAAAAACATAAGAGAATTTAATATTGTTGATTTCTCTGTGTGTGTTCTTGTGCACAGATACATAAATTGCAATTCCTGCCATTGAAGTTCTTTGTTTAACTTTAAACCTGGTTATCTTCTTTTGTTAAGCTCTCATCAGGAGCAGTATATTGAGTTACCAAGACATCCTGCAGTATGGAGTGGGCTGTGTTTTGAAGCACATGGATCATGGAGATTTCTGCACTGCAGCTTAATTTGTGCTTATTGTACTCTTGGATGCAGACAGGGGTAACTGTTCTCAGATATATGGGTTGTGGGCATAAAGTTCTCTAATGCTAATGAGTGAAACAGGGATTTCAGTTCTCTGATTGCTTTTCATCCTGAGCAAAACAATGCAGGGATACTTGAGTGAAAACTGACATTTCCCAGAAACTATATCCTGCCAGTGCAGTTTTAAGTGACACATACAGTTAGAAGTAGATATTAACAGCACTTATTAAGCGTAAGTAAACATGATGAATTTAGATTACAGACAATAATGCTGTTTCCTTCTCCCTTCCTAGTATTAATGCCCTTTCCATCATCCTATTAAAAGTGACAACAAAGCCCCCTTAATTTGTCTAGTCAGCAGGAGACTGTCAGGGTTGCTTAGCTTCAGAAAGGTGACTTGCTATAACTAAGCTTTAGGTGCCTGATCCAAGAGTTTATCAATCCAGTTGTCAAGATCTTCATAAAGCTGAAGCAGAAAAACGGTGATCCTGTGGAATGTGGAATGATTGAACTGTTCCTCTCTGGGGAGAGGTGTATTACAGGAAGAGAACACAGCCCGCCCATCCATCCATCCATCCATCCATCCATCCATCCATCCATCCATCCATCCCCGTTAGTTAGGTGTAATATTCTTGCTGTAAGATTAGCAATTAAAAGGATATTTGAAAGTGGGCAGACGAGCTGGTTCTTCCCATGCCTGTGCTTTTTTGGAGCTCCTAGTGGTGTTTTCATTCCCAAGCCTTTCCTTCAATCGCTTTTTGATGGTGGTTTAGCCAGGTTACAAAGTACAGGAGGTGTGTTTACTTTGTCTCTAACAGTTCATTTAAGGCAACCTACAGCTTTGTTGTTGTTCTTTTTCAGGGACATAAGAATCATGGAGGGGCTCTTGCATTACATAAATCCAGCACATGCCATTTCCCTCCTGAGCACCCTGAACGAGGAGCGTCTCAAGGGACAGCTGTGTGACGTTGTGCTGATTGTCGGAGACCAGAAATTCCGAGCTCATAAGAATGTTCTGGCTGCCAGCAGTGAATACTTCCAGACTCTGTTCACAAATAAGGAGAATGAGTCTCAGTCAGTGTTTCAGCTCGACTTTTGTGAGCCAGATGCTTTTGATAACGTGTTGAACTACATTTATTCTTCATCCTTGTTCATTGAGAAAGGCAGCCTCGCAGCTGTGCAAGAACTGGGTTACAGTCTCGGAATATCTTTTCTTACAAACATTGTTTCCAAGAGTCCTCAAGCTCCTTTTCCTTCTTGTCCTATTAAAAAAATACTGTATCAAGATGAAGATGAAAGTAGCTCTCAGAAGAGAAGTGTCATCGTCTGTCAGAACAGAATTGAAGCACAAGGGAAGAGTGTAAATCAAACACAACATGACTTAAGCCATACTCCTAAACCTTCACCCTCTGTGTCCGTCAAAGCTAGCAGCAGGCCACAGGTAACAAAACCAACTGAAACCCTTCACAACTTATCACTGACTGAAAGGAGGTGGCTGAAAGAAGGCCCTGTGAGCTATACGAAGGTTCATGAAACTTCTGGGACTGTGGAGGATCAGAGCAGAGGTGCTTTAGGGAAAAGGAACATGGTGCTGCCTCAGATGTCTTTAGCAGAGAAAGAAATGGCAGGTGGCGATCCAGGAAGCAGTGCTCAGCTTCTGAGAGGAAAAGTTGCAGAGATATCATTGAAAAGACCACGTCCACCAGTCTTGTCTCTGCGTGGGGCAGCAGAATCCACGTTCTTGTTGCGAGAGGCAGGAAAAGGAAATGGTCAAGGGGAAGACAGGAATTTGCTCTACTATTCCAAGTTAGGGCTGGTAATCCCATCTAGTGGGTCTGGCCCAGAAAACCAAAGTATTGACAGAAGTGGGCCCCTTGTAAAAAGTCTTCTTCGAAGGTCACTGTCCATGGACAGCCAGGTTCCTATTTACTCACCTTCTGTTGACCTAAAACCTGCACAGGTATCCTCGTGCTCCTCACCGGGAACTAACGATTCCCAGAAGACATTTAATGTTACATCCCAAAAGTCATCCTCGAAAGAGTCATTGGAGAAGTCAGCCTTGGATGAGAAGCCACAGGTAATACACCCACATCGCCTTAGGTCTTTCAGTGCCTCTCAGTCAACAGATCGGGAGGTCGCTTCCCCTCTCTCGGAGGTGCGGATCAAAACTGAGCCCAGCAGTCCCCTCTCAGATCCTGCTGACATCATACGAGTTACAGTGGGTGATGCTTCAGCATCAGCAAACAAAGACTTTGCTTTTAAAACTGAGGATGACCGTAAGGAACCAAGCAGACTTCCAGCCAAAAGGAGGTTTCAGGATGATAGGAGGCTGCCATTAAAGAAGCTGAAGGCGGATGAGCAGGGTTCTCCTGGCTCAGAAGAGAACTTTGAGGAAGGCTCGAGCCCCACGCACCTTGATGCTGATTTTCCTGATTCTGATGTCAGTAAAGATGAATACAGTGAGATGGAAGAAGCAAGACCAAATAAAAAATTTAAATGTAAACACTGCCTTAAAATTTTCAGATCAACAGCAGGTCTTCATCGCCATGTTAACATGTATCACAATCCAGAGAAGCCCTATGCTTGTGACATATGCCACAAGAGATTCCACACCAATTTCAAAGTGTGGACACACTGCCAGACACAACATGGAATCGTGAAGAATCCCTCACCAGCTTCCAGTTCACACGCCCTTTTGGATGAAAAACTCCAAAGAAAACTCATCGATATAGTGAGGGAGAGAGAAATCAAAAAAGCTCTGATCGTGAAACTAAGACGTGGCAAGCAGAGCTTTCAGGGCCAGTCTGCTTCACAAGCACAACAAGTCATCAAAAGGAATTTAAGGTCAAGAACCAAAGGAGCCTATATTTGTACCTACTGTGGGAAAGCTTATCGTTTCCTCTCCCAGTTCAAACAGCACATAAAAATGCACCCTGGGGAGAAACCCATTGGCGGGAATAAGGCTCCTAAGCAGAAGGATCACATTCGTATTGAAAATCCAGTGGAAAACAAGGAGGTTTATCTGTGCCGTCTCTGCAATGCCAAGCTCTCCTCACTTATTGAACAGGGAAACCACGAGCGACTCTGTCGAAACGCCACTGTCTGTCCTTACTGCAGCCTTAGGTTTTCTTCTCCAGAGCTGAAGCACGAGCATGAAAGCAAATGTGAGTACAAGAAGCTGACTTGCCTGGAGTGTATGCGCACCTTCAAATCATCCTTCAGTATCTGGCGTCATCAGGTGGAAGTTCACAATCAGAACACAATGGCTCCATCAGAGAACTTTTCTTTGCCTCTCATGGATCACAATGGAGAAATCACCAGTTCGTCACGGCTGCCTCCGCAGTCGGAATCCAATAAAATGAACAATTTTGTTGCCGCAAAGGAGGACAGTGTGTTCAGTGATTCGTCAGAACAAATCAATTTTGATTCTGAAGACTCTTCATGCCTGCCTGAAGACTTAAGTGTTTCCAAGCAGTTTAAAATCCAGATCAAAGAAGAGCCTGCAGATGATATAGAGGACGAGGTCACCGAAACGAGCAGGGAACCTAAGGATGTAGTCTCCAAGAAAGATCCCAGTTTGTGGCCCTGTGAAAAGTGTGGGAAGATTTTCACCTTACGCAAGCAGCTGGAGCGTCACCAGGAGCTGCTGTGCTCCGTGAAGCCGTTCATTTGCCACGTCTGCAACAAGGCCTTCCGAACGAATTTCCGGCTCTGGAGCCACTTCCAGTCTCACATGTCCCAGGCTGCAGAGGAGTCCACGAATAAGGAGCCTGAGATATGTCCACCAGCTAATTCCCCATCACCCCCACCCTTACCCCCACCCCCACCACTCCCCAAAATCCAGCCTTTGGAGCCCGACAGCCCCACGGGCCTGCCGGAAAGCTCCAGCACTACTGAGAAGCTGTTTGTGCCGCAGGAGTCGGACACGCTCTTCTACCACGCCCCGCCGCTCTCGGCAATCACCTTCAAGAGACAGTACATGTGCAAACTCTGCCACAGGACTTTCAAGACGGCTTTCAGTCTCTGGAGCCATGAACAGACACACAATTAGCTTTAACAGAACCCGTGCAGAGCTGGTTTTGGGGGGCTGTGTTCAGGATCTCACAGGCCTGCCACATAGGCTGCAGATTTAAGAGGATCAAAACGATGATGATGGAAAATCTGGAATTTGTGATGCTGCTTGGATTTGGAGATTAGGGAAAACTATAACTTGGTTAGTAGGTAGAAAGCAGAGTAATTTAAAATACTGTGGTCTGGGATCTAATAGTAACAGAATAAATTTTATTTTATTTCATTTGACACTGAAATACGATTGCATCTAGATTGTATGCATGGATCTTCATCCCGTGATGTTGGTGTGTGCCTGTGTATTATATATAAAGTTACATATTAAATGAAAGAGAAACAATTTGGATTCTAACTGTGAGCTTATAGTAGTGAAATACTGTAACCAACATCATAATTTGTTTTTCAAAAAGAAACCAACACACACAAGCTCCATGTAAGTGGTTGCCATGCACTGGCAGTTTGAGAGGAAGTGGATGGAGTGTCTTGCTGTATTGACTTAGGTCTTAGAAACCTTTAGCAATAACAAATAAACCTCAATTTTGAGTAATCCTGATGTTATTGGATACGAATGTTTGCTATTTTAAGGGAACATAGAATTGTTTTGTTGTATGGAACTTGTGCAAATTAAAATAGAAACTAAAGTCAGCAATATTGTTACTAAGATTTTATATAAGAAGTAGCAGCAAGCCTGCTTTCAGCCATTTAATTATAACTTTCTAAGGAAAATTGAGAGAGGGCATACTTTGCTTTATATAATGTCCCAAAGACTAATTTCCTATGGATACTTGGGTAGCTGAAGTCATTGTGTAACAGCCATCATAATGCAAATGGTACTGTTTATAACATGGACTGAGGTTGAATGGATGTCAGACAAGTTTCATAGTTTTGTTTCCACTATTTGTACAACTGTTTGTAATTTTAACTACAAAGGAATGTATAACTATTAAATCAACAAGAGAGAGCTCATTGAGGGATGGAAGATGAGTTGTGTTTCTAAACACAAGTAATAAGCTCAGCCATGAAGTACAAAGATATGTTTTAACAAAACCTAAAAATGTAAATATTTATATAGACACCTGTATAAATGAAAAAGTATGTATTTGAAATTTGTATTAAGCGTACATATCCAGCTCAAAGCAGAGGAGAAAATCACACTACAATCACTGCATTTTATGGATACAGTGCATATAGAGTAGTTCTTTCTGCCGCTTTCTATCATATGTGACTGTGTTGCAATTTTCCAATTTGTTGAAAATTGTGGTAATAATGGGCTGCAGATATTCTGTGTGGTTCCATTATTTTACCTCAAATGGCAACTGGAGCATTTAGTGTGAGTAGGATCACACATACTTACCAGGAGCTGTAGTAAGGGTCCAATTTTTTTTATAAGTCAAGGAAATATTCACCCAGAAGTAGGAGGTGAATCAACAGTGAGAAATTCTGCTAGAATTTAAACTTAGTGGAGGGGTGGTGGGTTAGACTGAACATAAATGATGCAAACAGTGTTTATGATCCCGACCAACTTTCCCCCTGCAGGACTGGGAGAAGGGGGATGTAATTCCACACTGCTGAGTCAGAGCCCAGTCTGTGTCCACTGAAACCAGCACGAGTTTGGTCACCAATTTCAGGGGAGCAGGAGTGAGGCTGGAATTCCCTGTGTAACCATGTGTGTTACTGTTTTTTCAGTATCCCAAGTTCAAAAGGTAGAATTGCAAGCTGACGCTGAGATTCAGCAAAATCAAGCACAAATGTAACTCCTAAGAATCTGAGGATGGGCACCCTTAGGCACACACCAGATTTTTCTCAGTGAAAGCCAAGTGTGCCACTGTTTTTGGTTTGTTTTTTTTTTCCCAACAGATATTTAACTATTTTTCCTGTAATTGAAGTTTGAAAGAATTAGCTCAGGACGGACCGCTGATTTTTTTTCAGCCACCAAAAAAATTGCAATGTTAGTTTCAGGCCTCTTCTGCTTTGTTTTTACTACAATCTAAAATTGCTACTAGACACCTCTGAAAGTAACATGTTGTTCTTTTTTGTCCTCTTTCAGGCAAACTGTGGCTGAGTATGATTAGGCTAATTTGCTTGAGTATCAGTTAAACTCTTTCAGTGGCACTGCAGTTGAAACAAGGTACTTGCTTAATAGTGACATTTCCAGTTACTGACTTTTTTATTCCACCTAATAAAACTATAAATTTCTTTCTTACCAGAAACAATTTTAGAATAAAATAGTTATTGCACTTAGACCTGGTTTTAAAAATCAGAAAAACATAAAGCCTTGCTAAGTACCCTTTATATATGTTTTAAAAAAATCTGTGTATAAAATATGAACGTGTTTTTGTAGAATGGTTCCTAAGTTTCCCCCAGTGATTCCTCTGCACAACAGCCTGAAAGCTGAGCTATAACCTTTTAAAATTCAGTGTGCTTTCTGAAGGAAGGTGGCAGCCAGCTCAGCTGGGTCACAGCCATCTCACTTCCAGCTGGGATTCTGCTCTGTGCTATGATGATAAATTCTACACACTTTAAATCAAAACCTTGTGCAACATCTTTGAAGAAACCCTGACCTTTTTCCTACTGTACTAGGTATTATAAAGAATCCATAAAATATTTTTGGTCTAAGTAGCCTCCTAAGTTTTCTTCAGTTGCTTTGGTTTTGAGGGGGTTTTTAAAGTTTTGTTTTCCACTTTGAGCGTGTTCTGTGTGATTTTTTTTTTTTTTTTACATTTGGTTCCTGTTGTTTAGTAAAGGAATTCAGGATCTCTAAAATTTAAATATGAGATGTTTATATAGCAGTTCTGGTTTTCTATTAGCTTTTATACAGTATCTTAAAAAGCCCTTGATAGAAGTGTTTATTTTGGAGGATACAGAATAAATATGCTTCCACTTATATAACTTTAATATATGTCTTAAAATTTAAATTATGGGAAAAAAAATGTTAGTTGCTTGTTTATAAATAAAGGTCTTTTGAAGAGTGTCTAGTTTGGCCACAGCCAAAATAAAAGGCAAATTTATTGATACAAAAGCCTGTCTTCATCATATTTTGTTTAATTTTATAGCTGTGTATTGAAGTGACAAAAAGTTAGAGGTCTTGTTAAATATAAAAAAGTGTTCTGCTTTTTTTTCTAAAATTTGTGACAGGAATGTGCAGATGTTTTAATATATAGATTAGAATCTATAATTCTGTCCTTTTTTGCTATTTTTATAACCTACCAGATAAATCTCAGAGAAGTATCCTGCTTCAGTGGGAGTGGAAACTAGTGTTGCATTTCAGGGGAGCAGTGTTGAGCCATGAAATATATTTTGGTTTGGGACTTTTTTCCTTTCAGGCACTGTGTTGGCAAAGCCTCCAAGCCTATCTTAAATCCATTAAGATCAGTCTTTTTTTTTTTTTTTTTTTTTAATTGTTCTGTGCAAGTTCTTTGCTGAATTGGGACCACGACCAACCTTGAAAGTGAGCAATGGCAGCAAAAGACACAAACCAGGAACAAAACTGTCTCAAGTTTTGGGTTATTCGGTAAGGGAGGACAAAACTCCCCGTGGCAGGTGATGGAGGAGATAACCTGGTGGAGTGGGAGACCCCAGAGTTTGTCTGGGCTGTTCCAAAAATGAGATGTTGTGTTATCTGTGACCCCAAACAGCTGGAAGAGGCTTGGCCTGTGTTTCCTGTTTAGGCAGGAACATCCAGGAGGTTTTTCTGCCTGGTTTGTTTTCCCCCAAGCAAGACGTGGGTTTGCTCCAAAGCTCTGCATGTTCTCTGTTGCTGTTCCAAGCTTCCAGTGTTAAATTGAGTTCCTCCCATGGGATAAGGACAGACTATGCCTAATTTCTTGGCACTAACAGTGAGGGTGCAAATATCTGGCATGAGCCTGTAATCTGGCATGTGCCTATACTGTTCAATAAAATTGTTTACATTTTCCTACCAGAAGACTTAGATAAAAATCAAAACAAGCTTAGGGGGTTGGTTTTCATTGGAGTCTTTTTTTGTTTGTTTTGGTTGGGGTTTTTTTAGTGTTGCTGTTACTGAATCAGTGTTAAAATATTTTTCTTCTGTTGTTGCTGAACACAGCCTGATAGTATTTTTAATGTTATTGATTCTTGTTTATTTAAAATGACTTGTGAAAAACTGTACTGTAACTGCTCTATAAAAAGGGACACTACCAAGAGAAAGGCTGGATACAGAAAATGGACATACCTATATTAGAAATATTTTATATTAATAAATAATATTGAAGAATTTAAAAACAAATTGAGTCATAACACTTGAGCTGCTTGGGCATGAAAATCCTGTTATGGGCAGCCTCAGTTGTTGTGAGGATGTCTGAAAAATGTGACTGAATTCTGTGGGTTGAGCTGATTTTTCATGTTGCTTTTCCTTTCTCTATTCTAGAATAACGGACTCGATCCTCTTTTTCCTTTTCCAGTCTCTCAGTGGTACACATTACCTTTTAAAGACACAAGCTTCCCACTATTGCAGCAGCAGCTTTAATTCAAATATGTACAGAAAACCAGAACAAACCCTCTTTTGCAGCGTTAAGTGCAAAATACACATAAAGTACATATTTTAAGGCTTATCCTTGACAGTGTCCCTTTTTAAAAAGCAGGAAAATGGGATCACTTTAAGTGCTTGGGTACAGGGGAATAGTTTCCTACTAGAAATTGGAATTATCCAATATATTTTCTAGAGAGTTTTCCTGTTAGTTACACAAAATCACTTGTCATTTTAAAGGATTATAGAGGTAAGACAAGCAACTCTGGGTTTATAATCCTGTATACCTTATACATTCTATATCTGTTCAATACACCAGGATGGGTTTTTACTTTTTTTAGGACTGAGACTTAATAGCTTAAGGCAACTTTTTCTTTAATGTAATGTAAATCCATTGCTGCTTTGTACAACTTTTTCTACTGTGTGTTTTCTTTACTTAGATCTTGACTAAGAAATGTTGACGTCCAATAAACTTACACTTTGTTTCTTTTGAGTCACTGTGTCTTCTGCTGGAATCTCTTGGCAGAGGGTGGTGTTATTGTACAAACCATTGTGTCTGCAGGGTAGGAAGTGAGTTTGTAAAAGAGCATCTTTTGTTCTGTTTGTTGGATGTAAGTGCTACTTGCACATTACTAAAATAATGGGGAGTTGTTTGTTTTAGTAAATGCCTCGCTGAACCTTTTACTGGAAAATACAGGAAAACCAGCTGCTCCAGACAATCTCTTAAAAACTTGAGCACAGCCCAAATCCTGCTTCATGTGCAATCAGTGATTTGTGGTAGGAAGTGTCTCTCTCTAAAACTGGACTGAGCCAGATGTTTGAAAAGACACAGCGATGTTTCTGGTGTTGTGCAGTGCTCTCATCTATTGCAGTCGAGCCAGAGCAGTGATTACAAGGACTCCCATCTCAGAAGGCTTAGGTTCTTTATTGGCAGAAGGCTTAAGGTTCAGTGATACAAATGGAGCACCCTTTTTATACTGTACTTCGTTAATGCTAAATATTGATTGGTTGGTAACAAGATACTTCCCTATTACCGTTGGTTAAGAGAGAGAAAACAATATTTCTATGTTTGTGGGAGCAGAACAGAAGAGCAACACCTGTGGCCTTGAGAAGGAACACAGCTCAGAGATATGTTTATAGAATCTCTGCTGGGAAAGTGAGCTTTCCCCTGGGAAGAAAAAAACCCCAGCAAGCTTGCAGTAGGAAATCCAGAAATTGTCAATACCACACTCATCCAAAGCAGTTTTGCTGCATGAATTTCCCTCTTCAAAAGCCCCTGTGTGGGAATGTAGTATGTGGATTCCCATAAAGCAGAGAATGACTTTTTTATCTTTTGGGAAAGGGGTTTACTCAGTTCCTCTCCTCACACAAGGTGTGACTGTCTTTGAGAACACTTAGGCCAGTTTTCTCAGCTTCTTGGACTCCACATTTGCTGTCTTTTGCCTTTCTTGCCTTGTGCAGAGTGGCTGGACCCACTGACCAGTTTCACCTGCATTTAACAGAGGAGACAAGGTCTCAAGAGTTAATGTCCCACAAGTTCCATGCAAATTCCTGCCTGGGTGTCAAGGAATGGTGTCAGTGAGACACCACAAATCCAGTGGGAAGGATAAGATTTGCACAGAGGATGTGCTGAGCACTCACCTGCACTTTTTACCCCAGAGCTGAAGGACCAGCTCTGCCAAAATGTTGGATCAAGGGTTAAAAGGGCTCTCTGAGCTCAGGAGGGTTTGGGCCTCTCCTTGAAAATGGGGACAAAGGGCTCGTAGCCTGTCCCTCTGTGGGGTATCCCTGCCCCTCACAGGTTAGGGGAGCTGTGGAAAAGACAAAGAGAGGGTGGAGAGCTGCTCTCTGACCCATTCACAGTCTTAAATCCCCAGAGATCTGGCTCTCTCTCTCTCCTTTCAAATGGGAACTCCTCCAGCTCTTCCTGCATCCAGTTAATATTGACACACATTCCTCTCTCCATCACTCTTTCAGCACAGACTGACTTCTGCTAGAATGGTTCACAGAAAATGCTCCAGAGAACAAAAAGCCTGTGTTTGACATAAAACTCAATAAACAAATCAAAATTATTAAAAGTTACTGATAATGCCATGAGCATTGCACCTGTTTCTGTGGCTATTTTTGTTCTAATTCCAGCTGTCCCCTTCTGAGACAGTTGGTGTGCAAACAAATCCAGCAATGTTTACTTTTCCATTTATAGGATATTTCCATCTATCAGTCAATATACAAACACAAGAGCATCCTTACTATTAGACCAACATGGATAATATTTCTGTTTCCAGTCCTGAAGTACTCTGGCAATAAAAATTTTCATGGTGTTGGCTGCAATGAAGCAACATACACAATTTTTATTTCCCTTTCATTTTGCACGTGTTGAAAGAGTACATTGAAAGTCAGTTTGTGCTGACAAAGAATTTGCTTTAAATTGCCTCTGCAGTTTTGATGAACCCTTAACAACTTATTAATGTCTTGTCAGTCCAGGATCTGGGATGGATTCAGCTCTTCAGTGTCATGGAGCCCTGGCTGTAGTCATCAGCTTGAGCTGATAGTTGAGGGCTCAGGCTCTCACCCAGCCACGTGCATCTCTCCAGGGAAGTCCACTGGTGTTAAAAACCTGCTGGGATTACTGACATCCAGGGATGCTTGTGCTGGAAGGAAGAGACCATGCTGGGCTTTGCAGGCTCTGCAGGCAGATGGCTGAAGGAACAAAGGACAACGAGCCAGAAGAGGTCAGAGAAAGCACGATGACAACAGCAGGAGAGTGTAAGATACAGAGGAGAGCACGCTGAGACCCTGCCAAAAAGAACAGCAAGAAAAAAAAACTGCCTCTATTTTAAGGCGTCATTTGTGATTAATATGGTTCTTTTTGGTTCCCACTTATTCCTTTCTTCCCTAATGAATGAGGTGTTCCTGGGGTGTGACACCCCTAACCCTTTTTGGCTGACAGAAACTGCATCCATTACTCTTGTTATCCATTAATTTATCCTATAAAGTCTATGAAACAGTTTAAGGGGGGAAAAAACCTACCCAAAAGATATTTAATAATATTTCCTCTGCAGTCTTGCACCAGGGGAAGTTTTGGTGCTCTTGGAACAGGCTTTAAAGACTGCACACCCTGAGGGCTTCCCCAGGTGTGACCACTACAGCTGTGCAATATTTGCTGCTGCTGCTTCTTTACTCATCAATCATCTGAGCAGCCAAATGTCTCAAGAAGAAAACTTTGCCTTCTTAGCTCACATTCAGGTTATCTGTTTCAGCAGAAATTTGACAGGTCTGTAAAGGCATGTAAATGCATTTTTTGAAAGCATGAGGAAAAAATCCTGTAAAAATACCAAATTCTCGGTCTAAGATTGGAGGAGATTCACAGACACTAAAATGAGATTTGAAATTGGGTGTATTCTACCAAATATTTACTACAAGGCTTAATAGGGGGAGAATCATAGAATCTTTGTTTTATGGAGATGATCCTGTAATCTGCTGTGTGCCTCTAATGCTGTGTACAGGCATCAGGGAGGCGACAGAAACGAAAGACTGCACCACCACACTCGAAAGCATCTCACTGGAGGTGAAGCCCTCTCTCTATATATGCACAGGTCCTTGGATTTTCTTATCTGTCCAGCTGAACTGGAGCATTTTCACTGTTCTGATGGAGGAAGGCATTTTTCAAAGCTTGTTGATTTCCTACAAAATTCCTTGAAGTGCTGCTGCTCTCAGTCTAAAACGCGAAGATGACTTTTGGTACTTACCAAGTCCTTTCTTCTTTCTGATGTCCCACGTTCCCAAAGCCAGCTGGTCTGAGTGTCACAGGGGTGTTTGTGCTGCTCGGGAGAAGCGCACACCCCTGGGGAAATCCCAGCATCAGCACCTCTGGGGATCCTGGCGCTCTCTGGTGGAGAGAAAAGAACCGGATCCAGCAGTGAAAACAAAGGAGAGGGGAAAAAAAAAAAAA
>VXAX01007734.1:0-40085 GCA_013399835.1 Leptocoma aspasia | reverse complement strand
ACAGCTTGTTTGTAAAGCCAAACCCCTCATTCCTCTCAATTTCAACGAGCTGTAATTCCATTTTCCACTGGATATTTCAGTGGAGAAAAGCCACCCATCCTCCCACCAGGGAGAGGGTTGGTAAGTACTGGAAGGGAGGTTTGGATCCCCATCCCTGGAGGTGCCCAAGGACGGGCTGGAGGTGACACTCAGAGCCCTGGGCTGGGGACAGGGTGGGCATGGGGCACAGCTGGGACTCCATGGGCTGGGAGGGCTTCTCCACCCTGAGATTCTGGGATTCTCCCACTGTGGCACATTTGAAACCAGACAAACTCCACTGAACAGCTCCGAGTTCTGCCACTGTTTCACTCCACAGCTTTAACAAATGTAGGTTTTATTTCCCCACCAGATAAAAGATTTAATTACGCCAGTGGTGAGACCTCCATTAAAAACAACAAAAAAAACCCTCGTTGTCTTCCATTTGAATATTATTAATTGATCCTGCTTGTGTTCCATTAATTGAAACACTTAGAGCCATTCTGAGCCATCCCATCTGGGGGTGGCTGTGCTGCTCCTAATGGGCTGCTCTGTGTTTCTGATGTGGCTGAGCACTTCCAAGTGCTCTCCTCATTATCAGATTTGGGGCTCTTATGACTGTTGCATTAATTATGGTGCAAAAAAAAAAAAAAACGAACTGGAGGCCAAAATCTGGAGCTAATTAGAGCCTATAATGAAGTGCCAAGCTTAACATTAACGAGAGAGAAATGGAAATAGGGAGTTAATGGGAGAAAAAGGGGAAAGGGCTCCTCTCCCCCACACCCCCCCAGTGCCTCTCATTTGTTTACTTGTTTACCCCGGTTTATAATTAGCAAATGCATTTCACTCACTGCAAACAAGAAGCTCCTCGTTGATTTTGAAATCTGCTTAATTTCTGTCCTCGGGTGCCCAAATTGCAGTTTCTGTTGTGGAAACGTCCACTTCTGCAACATTTAAATGTCACAAATCTAAAGGAGAAGAGCTCAGCAGCTTTGGGCCATCCCCACCCTCTTGGTGGCTCCGTGGATCCGTTGATTTCCATCAACAATTCATGTTCATAATACCCAAATTCCACGGTTTTTAGCTGAAGTTGAGCAGAACATCCTGCAGTGGAAAATAGGGAAAATTATAAACATTATCCAGGTGGAGCAGCTGAAAGCAGAAGGAGAGTGGGAAAAGGGAGAAATGATCAAATTCAGCAATTGTGGTGAGGGGGATTGGAAAGAACCACCGAGAAATTCATTAATAGAGCCTGGCAATAAAGAGGATTAAAAAGGAAGATGGAAATGAGCACCTGCAGTCCCAGGGAAACAAAATTTGGGTCAAATTCAGCAGGAGAAAACCAAAAGGAAACAAGATGCTGAAGGGTTTGGACATCTCATTTCAAGATCCTATTTCAGGTTATTATTTGCCTGCACTTCTAAACACCCTCCTTGAAAAAGATCCACAGCTCCTGCAAACACAAAAATAAAAGGACTGGAGGGGGTTTAGTCTTGGTTTGCCAGAAAAAAAAGAGGGATGATGGAACAATGGGGGGAAAAAAGGAGAGACACAAACATTGGGAGATGCTTTCTTTGTTTCCTGAGGCTTGTCAGAGAGAAAAAAAAAAAGAATCTCTTCTTTATCTTTTTTTTTATGTTTCTCTTATTCAGGGGCTTTTCTTACTTGAGAACTGCTAATTTTAAATCTGGATTTCTGCAGAAATCCTACAAAATGCACTGAAAGCTGGGTGATGTGGGCTGGAGACAGATGTTTTATAAAACCTCTGCCTGATATTTAGCAAAGAATGATGAGGGCTGAGTTCAGCTCCCGAGGTTGGAACAGCATTATTTGATTTAAAGATAATTAAGAGATTCAGCTTAACTGCTCAGGAGTGGGAAAATAAACACTTGTCATGAGACAGAGAGAGATTTGTGTTTAGATTTGACTACAAAGGACTCTAAAATCAACATTGCTGTCAGAGCCATGTAAATAATTCAGCAATCCCAACGTTTTCCCAAGATCCAAGTTTTCACTATTGGGCTGTAATGGGATAATTCAATTTATTCTTACCCTGCTCTAATGATTTTATGCTGATGGCCAAGTGCAGAACTTGAGTGCAGTGATGGGAACAGGACAAGTTCAGCCCAGAGGTTACAGAGTTACTGGGAAGCTTTTAATTTTCTGGAGTCTGTGAACCTGGCAATGCTGAGAGAGGGATAATTCTGCTCTCATTTGAGGAAGCTTCCTATGCAGCTGCATTAAAAGCAAATGCTTTGTGAAATTCCGTTTTATTTGGCCTTGGTGCATTCACTTTTTCAGCAGAAGATGGAAATGGAACAATGCATTTTGTTCCCAGTTCATTCTGACATTTGGTGTAGTTCAGATTTGAGGGTTTTGCTCTTTCAAAGCCTTCCCACTCTTTCAAAGTGGAAAAATATCACAGATTAAAATAGGGGATTCCAGAGATTCTTGGATTTTGTGTCACACTCTTCTCAGTTCTCTGTTTCCCAGCATCTCCCAATTTTCCAAAAATATCAGAAGTACCTTTCCAGGCAGACAATAGGAGGGGACCTTCCTGCTGTCCTGGAGAACACACATTTAGATTTTACTCCTGGAAAATTCCCACTGCAATTCCATCTGTGGGATCTTTCCTGCTGCTTCCAGCCTGGGGAGTTTGTGGTGGCACCCAGATCCATCCTGCACTCCCAGGGGGTGGTTCCTGGGGGTTTGTGGCTGCCATAAAACAGAAATTAAAAAGGCTCTTTTCATTCCACAGGAATGGAGCAGAGCAGATCCAGCACAGGCTGGGATAAATCACAAAAATCATCTGAAGCTGCTCTCTCTTCCCCTCACTTCTAGAGTGGTTTATGAATTCTGTTGTTTTCTAATTCAGAATTTGTAACTCTGGAACTGAGCAGATGGTGCAAGGCTGATTTCAGTGATGTGTTCATTAAAATAACCTCTGCCAAGTGATTGTTCACCACAATCCCCATTTCAGATCAATTATTTCTCCTTGCTCTTGGAAGTCCCTCTGAAAGCAGCAGAGCTTTGAGGAATGGACACGATATCAAGGGTGAAGTTCCAGCAGTGGTGCTGCAAATAGTCCAGAGGAAAATCACTTTGGGAGAGAAAGGAAAGTGCAGGGAAAGATAAACTGTGGAGCAACACAATTGTCAAATCTTAGGAAAGTTTCAGTCCTTCATTCAATTTGGAAATTCAGTTCCATTTAAAATGTGGCTCCAGCCAACTTTCACCTCAAAACCTCTCCTATCTTCCACTATTTTAGGTGGTTGAGGAGAAAAATTGTATAAAAATACATTATTCAGAATGGGATTCTGCTCAAGCTAAATGCAAATCTTCCCAGTTTATCCCGTTTTACATAATTTCATCTTGTTTTCCTCTGGTCCCAGCAAATCTCTCCTGGGTGCTCCTGCAAATAACAAAAGATTTGTGATACAATGGGAGCCACCATCACCTACTTGCCTTTTCCTTGGAAATCTCTTCCAGGTGGGATGGTGGCTGGTTCCTGGGGGAGTTTCTGGTTGTATATGAAGGAAGAAAAGTGTTTTGAAGTGTTTCATTTGGAGTTGGGCTTCAGCAACTGGAAAAGGAGAAAATGGAGCCACAGGCAGTGAATGTTCACTCCCAAAATTGTCAATATCGCAGTGGGGAGATCAGTCCCCGGATAAAAGCAGCAAAGGGCGTTGAACATCAATTGGAATCTGCTCTTTTCTGCTTTGTTTTCTTCTTTTTTTATCTCACGAGGAGTTGAAGACTTGCTCCAGATCAGAAACGGGGAAAATATCTGAAAGTGAAAAAGTTGGGAGAATGAGAAAAGCAAACGAAGTGAGCAGCTCAGAACAGCAGCATCGCAGTGAATTTGATACCTGGATTTTCTCTTCTGTTCTTGCATTCTCAGGGGGTCTGACAGTAACTATTTTGCACTTATAACACAAAAATGACAAAGGGATTTGTGAACACAGCCAAACTTGGTGCTTAGCAGCTTTTTGTGTAGTTCATGTCTAAACTTCCCGAGCCATTTGTGCACCCAGTGAGACCTGAGGTACCCTGGCAGTGCCAGACACACCAAAAATCCCCCCTCCCATCCCTATTTCTGCAGCCAGATCTCATCTCTGCCTTTATCCTTCCCTTTCTGAGCAGAGGGGGAACGGATTTAGTGGCAAAAGTCCTGGGGAGCCCAGAGTTAGCAGCTCTGGTCCCTCCTGCACAAAGCCCAGCTGCAGAACCTCCCCTGTGGTCCAGGGAATGTCAGGACAACGGGAACCACCTCCTGCGGCCCAAAAGTGGAAGCAATTAATACAGAAAGCAGCTGTAAAGTGGGAAGGGATTATTGAGCAGAGAGCAAAGGCAGCTGCACACCTCGGGTGGGTTTGGGAGGATGGAAAATGCAGGAGGTACAGGCACACAAATCCCTCACCCAGCCAGGTGCAGCTGGGCCAGCCTGGCTTTGCCTTCTCTTCGTAATTTTATTTATGATCAGTGTGATCCAAACCCTCACAGTTCCTGTCCCTGAGAGGTCAGGGCTGGTCCCAGGGGTGAGGACTGAGCAGGACCTCAGGCTCTGGGAAAATGGGGACTGGATTTCATTCCAGCTGGGGAAACCAAAACCCAGCCACTTCTGGGCTTTGCTTTCCTAATGAATTGTCCAGGTTGGTGTGGGGACTGCTCTGCAGGGAGTGAAAATGGGAACATTGCAGCCACTGCATCCCCTTGGATCTCCTCCCTGGGATTTGCCAAATTCCCAGAATAATCTGGGGCTCCGTGTCCTGCCCTTGGGCCTGGGGAGGGCAGAACCCCTCAGCTCCCCTGCCCTGCCCAGAGCTGAGCCCAGCTGGCACTGCACAGTCCCCTGGGCTGCCACACACCACTGTCCCCAAACCGGCCAACTCCAGGGCCATGGGGAGGGTTTGCAGCAGGTCCCTGGAAGGGCAGTGCCTTCCCTTTGCTGGGATTTGGTTTTATATAATTTATTTTTTGGGGGGTGGTTGGGATCTGGGGAAAGCTCTCAGGAAAGTGACAGCAGTGCTGTCCCCACTTCTCTGTGACCACAAATCCCATCGGAGGAGCCCATGAGAGGCAGGGAAAGGGCACAATTAATTTGCTGTAGATAATTTACTTAATGCCTTTAACCCTTTTAATGTTGTTTTTTTTTCCCTGCACACATATTCCAGCTCCCTCAGATATATTCATTGCTCACACCTACCTGGCTGTTGTCTCTTGAAGCCTTCAGCCCACACAGGGAGGGTTCCAGGGCTGTTTCCTCCTTGCATTGCAGGAGAAATCCTTGGCAGATCCATGGGCTGGGAGCTGAGGCACACCAGGTGTGTTCCTGCGGGGAAGCAACTGAATTTTGGATGCAGATGAGCCTTTTCTCTGAAACTTGCTCCCCACAGGTACCAAGAGCTGAGCTGAAAAAAGCGAATTTTCTGAGAGAGATCAGTGAAGGGCACAGGGAGAGAGGGAGAGAACAAAAACGTTTTGTGAGAACAAAAGCAGGGCTGTAAAATCCCAGCTTTTATCGCTGCCCTACAACTGGCAGGGGCTCTGAACTTACATTTGAAGGGAAAAGCTGCAGGGTATGGAAAAACCCCAAGGAACACAAAGGCCTGGCAGCAGAGGACGCCCTTGACAGATTCCTGGAGATGTCGGGAATATTTTAGGAATGGTGTGCCGGTTCCTGAGCAAGCCATGAGCTGTCACTCCCAGGAATTCTCTTTCCTCCTGTCCTACCAGTCCTCTTTCCCCACAGGGTAAACAGCTGGAAGTGCTGAACTCACTGCCAGAGGCTTCAGACAGACACTTTGTGCCACACGACATCCCGGGACACCTTAATGACTCCTCTTTAGCTTAATGAACCTCTAACAATCGGCACCGCCTGCTCTTGCTGCTCTTGCTCCACTCTGGGACGGCCGCAGAACACGGAGGAAGGTTTGGATCCTTGGAAATCCCATCCCTGTCCATCGTCCTGAGCTGGGTCAGGGCTCTCCTCCCCGTGTCCCGTCTGTGGCAGAGCCTTTGGCATTCCCGAGGTCTCCCGGGTGGATTGTGTTCCACAGTGTCCCTGTCTGACCTGCTCCATCAGTTCCAGCTCGTTATCACTTCACTTTATCACTTAACCGTCTCGTTGGAGTCTGTTCAGTGTCAGGTGCAAAATGTCTCTGTGTCTCTGACATCCTTGGGAGCACACGTTTCAAACTCCTGATCCTTATTTAAAGTGCTGGGGTTCCAGGGGATGTTTGAGGGGAATATCTGCACACCCAGTGCCCTGGCTGTGCTGGGAGCCAGCATCCAGCCTGGGGAACTCCTGCAGGAGCATCCTCCAGCCCAGCACACTCGGGCAGTGCAGCTCACCTCAGACACCTGAAACCCAACAGGTTCTTGGTTTTCAGGGGTTGCTTTGACTGCTCCAAACTGAAGATTTCATTCCCTGTCACAGAGCAAGGCAGGGATTCACACTTTTTAATGTGGGATCTGGATATTTGGAAGAATCGCTCTCTTAAATATACTTTGGGGTTTGCAAGATCTTATTTTCCATCAGTTTGGCATTTGAGCTGGCACTGACAGAGGTTTGTGTTCCCCCTCCCAGGTACACGGTTTTACACAACGGGCACCACCAGGAACAAGAGAAGCTTCCCATCCACACCGACCCTGAATCCCAAGAGTCCTGTTTCTAGTCCTGGGCACAGAAGAGGAAGAACAGAGGCCTTTTAGGATATCCCAAGGATTCATAGACAGCAGGACTTGAAAACTCATCCATCTGCATTATCCTGGTGCCTCCTGCAGTGAATTCCCAGCAATGTCCAGCTGTGGGAGCTGGGTGGGGGCACGGGGAGGACCAGGACTGCTGTCCCTGTCCCTGCAGGAGCAGCTGGAGCCGTGCCAGAGCCCTGCTCCAGGACTGAGGCATTCCTGGCAGAGCCAGGACACCAAACAGCCCAAACCACCCTGTGCAGCGACTCCTGCTGCTCCTTTCCAGCTGCCCTCTGCTCAGCTCAGCCTGTCCTGGGGGTCACAAGCTGTGGGGTGGGACTGAACTGCTCCATCCCTGCTGCTCCTGCCTGGAGCCCGGGCACTGCCAGGGGAGGAGCAGCACCACGTTTTCTGCAGGAGAACAAGAGGAAATGTTTGCTGCCCTTGGTTCCAGCCCAGCTGCTGCTTCAGCCAGCCTGCAGAGCTCTGGAAACGCTCTGGTTGTGTTTCCTGGCCGAGGAGGATCCCAGGCTGTGCAGGAGCTGCAGTGGGACCAGCAGGGCCAGCCCAGCTCAGAGCCATTCCCAGAGGATGGCACGTGGCCCTGGAGCCCAGAGCTGTCCCCATCCCTCCCCTGAGCAAACTTTGGGCATTCTGAGGCAGCTTGGCCAGGAGCCAGAGCCACTCTGTAATGGATCACTAAGTGCCATCTTGGAAAACAAACCATCTAAACCCTTTTCTAGCTACATTTGGAAGAGAGACTTCTACTTACCTTTGCCACCTTTATTTTTCTATTTGTTGCTGGTCTCTTCCAGTTGAGGCAAGGAGTTTTCCAGACTTTCCAGTCTCACCATTTGCAGTCCTCAGCTGCTTCCTGCATGTCGATGTTGCCACTTCCCCCTTTGCATGGAAAGGGTGGGCAAGGCTCTAAACTCCACAAATCTGGGAGAAGGATTTTCATGCAGGATCAAGACCACGAGCCTCGACCCTTTTTAGGTGAAGATCTACCCCAGAGATGCCACCCTGAGCCTAGAAAATACAATTGTACTTTGTCATATCGTGTAACCATGTACAGATATTTTTAATGTACAAAGAAAAGCTGACATTATTTATTATTTTTTATCAGGAACATGTGTTTTTTTCATTAAAAGCTTCTAGACCAAGGAGCTTAACATTCTATGTATTATTATTTAGTAATATTTCTGTTGCTATGTGACAGGTATTTACTGTAAACAGACAAATCCTGCTTGGAACAAACAAAAATGTTGCTCAGTAGGAGAAATATTGTGCATGAGAAGAACAAGTGGCTTCCTGGCCATGGTGTCTGACTTCTTTAAATACTTCTTCCACAGCAAAGTCACTGATAGAGCTTCACATCCTTTTCCTTTAGGATTCAGAAGGACACTGGGCAGAAACAGCCCCAGTTGGAACGCTGATGTAGAAAATTGCTGGCTGCTGGAAAGACACAAATTATTGGTGTTTGTGGTGGAAGGTGCTCCTGTTCATCACTGGGACCTGGTTAGCAATGGCCTGTTTTCACAGGGTTTTATTTAAAAAAAAAATCATTAACTTTACTCTTGACACCAGAACAGTGAGTGGAAAAAAAGCCATTATTGAAAGTTTGGAAAAAATCCATCCAGGGCTGCTTCAGTGCTGTGATCCTCCCCCTCTGTGGAAGTGCCCTCAGGGGTTTTGTTGGGGTTTGGGCACATGAGGCTGCAGAACAGCTTGGCTTGGTTTCACCTCAAGTGTCAAATTTCTTAAAGAAATCCTAAAAAAACCCTTTTCTCTGTCCCCATTGAAGGGCATAAAAACCTTGGTGTGAAATTTCCTGGAGTGAGATGGAACCAGCAGCACAGGGAGGGGTTCTTCGGTTCTGCTTTGTCCTTCAGGTGTTGTTTTCTCCTTTATTTTTGTGTGCATTAGGAAAAGATCTCTTTTTAATTTAAAATAAACTCCCAGTTTCCCAGGGGCAACATTCCCAAGGCTCTGTCAACGGGAGCAGTGGCTCACCAGCCAAAATGGTCAACAGCTCTCACTGGGAACAGGCTGAAATTCCAAACACAAAATGTCCATGTCCTGTGTCACCTCCAATCCCTCCCTGGGCTCAGCAAACATGTCAGGAAGCACCTGGCAGCTCCTGCTGAATCAACCAATAATCCCAGCAGAGCTCCTGTGAACCCAGCAATGCCACTGTGCCATCAGCAGTGGCTGAATTTCCCTGGAAAAGAGGGTGTCTCATGGAAAGGCCCCACCCTGGATTTCCCTGGCTGCTCCTGTGGCTTCCCAGCCCAGCTTGTGCCCCTCTTGGCTGGTGGTGCCAGTCCTTGCCTGTGCTCAGTGACGTGTGCTGCAGTGGCTGTTCCTAAAAATAAAAACTCCTCTCTGGATGTGGCAGTGAACTCCAGCTTGGGCTCATTTCTGGTGCTGTTGGCACTCCAGCCCCAGGATGGGAGCAGGTTACAGCTCCCAGCTGCCCCAAGGAGGCTCCAGGAGCTGGAACAGGGAGGGGGAATCTGCCCCTCTCTGCTTTTCATACAACTCCCTGCCAGGAGGGGACAGCCAGGGGGGTCGGGCTGTGCTCCCAGGGGACAGGGACAGGAGGAGAGGGAACGGCCTCAGGCTGGGCCAGGGCAGGCTCAGGGGGGGCACCAGCAGGAATTTCCCCATGGAAAGGGTGCTCAGGCACTGGAACTGCCCAGGGAGTTGTGCAGAGCCACAAGGTCCCCCCTGAGCCTCCTCTTCTCCAGGCTGGGCCCTTTCCCAGCTCCCACAGCCCCTCCTGGGGCTCCAGCCCCTTCCTCAGCTCCTTTCCCTTCCCTGGACACACTCCAGCCCCTCCAGGTCCCTCCTGCACTGAGGGCCCAGAATGGGACACCCTCGAGGTCCCTCAGCAGGGCCAGCCCAGGGGACAGTCCCTGCCCTGGTCCTGACTGTCCCCCTGCTCACAGGAATTCTGCCCTATTCAGCCTCATTCATTCCCAATTATAATTTATTTGCAGTCCAGGAGCCCTCACCTTGTCCTGGCCCCTTACCTGGAGGATTCTCAGTTCCCTGTGGAGCTGCTGATGGGCTCAGAGCCATCCAAATGGATTCATGTGAGAAATGAAAGCCAAGGGTCACCTTGATGTTGAGCAGAGTGGATCCTTTGTTCCAGAGACACTTTTTTGGCAAACTCTGCTCCTCCAGGGGTGTCTGTTCCACCAAAGGACACTTCAGGGAGGATGGACATTGGGAGTGTGTCACTGAAAACCTGCAGGGCTGAGAGGTAAATGATGCTCACCTTGCCTCTGACTCACCATGGCTTTTATTTTACCTCATCTGCCCCTCCTGTCCCCTCCTGGGCTCCTGTGAACAATCAGCAATATTCTGCATAAATGCTGCTTTTGCATTTCCAAATATCTCTCAATTCAGGGATTACTAACAGGTATCTTCAGCCTAAAGCTCATCTCAGCCCAAGACTGTGGCTTTCAGGATGGGATCCACTCCCAGCTGGCTCTGCTCAGCAAGAGGAGGGAGGACCAGAAGGTATTTAAGGCACTTATTTGTGTCAGCCTGACTTAATAACATGCACAGAACCCACCAATGGGGCCCAGATCGTGTCCATCCCATCCCCAGCAGAGATGAGAAGCAGGGAGCAGCTCCAGCCAAGTGCTGCTTTGGGAGCAGGCAGCCCACACAGGCACACTGAGTCATCCCCACCCAACTCTGGCACTGCTGAAGCCAAGGAGAGCATTTCCATTCTGTGCCTGGCAGCTGGGAACCCTTCCCCACTTTAGGATCCACTTTTTCCTCCACATTTGAGTTTCTGAGCCATCCCTGACCACTCCCAGGCCAAAAGGCAAGAAAACTGTTGGTTTCTTATAACACAAACTCAATAAAAATATACCAAAGCTTTTAATTCTCCCAGGTTTTCTATCAATTTTCCTGAATAAATGCCCAGTTTGTCTCCTGCCAGCACCCAGTGAGTGCTGAGGAGCTGAAGGGAGCTCTCCAGCTGATGGGCACTGCTTTTGGCAGTGCACACAGGGCCAAGGTGTCCCTGTCACACCCTGACAAGGGCTTCACTTGGAATTGCTTAACTGGGAACTAAAAGTGGAAATCCTGGGCAAGGGGAGGCTGCAGCTGCTCCTCACACCCTGAACAGCCTGCAGAGAGAGCTGGGGCAACATTCCTGTCTCCATCACCTCCTTACAGCCTCTCCTCAAACAAAAACACTTGCAAAATACTTTCATTTTTGAAACCCAAGCACTGATTTTGCCTTCCTCCTAAATGAGAGGGAGCAGCAACCCCCAGCACAGTGACCACGAGGCTGTGCCCAAACACACTCTGGCCTTTCTGTGTTTACCTTCTGTACTATTTAGATGACATTTCCCAGGCACCTGAGCCTCTCCCAGCTGGGATCTCTGCATCCTCTTGCAGGAGGAGCTGTGGGAAAAGCAGTGCCAGAGTCATCTCAGACTCACTTCCCCATGAGTGGAATCACACCCTGCCTTTTCCAGCTGAACTGGACCTGGAAGTGCTCATTTCTCCTCAGGGGCTGTAAGAGGAGCCCCCCTGCCAGTGCACCTGCACAGAGGGACAGAAATCCAACCAGATTTCACTTCCCCAGTGTGGCTGACTCAGAGCTGACCCAGGGGAGAAATTCCTGTTGGATGTTTTCCCCAAAGCCACACCCAGGAGGGAAGCAGGGTGATGCAATCAGAGTTTCCTTTATCATTTCCTTACCTTGCAGGTTAAATGTTTGCCAGGCTGCCTTTGAACTCCAGCAAAGCTTCCCTTGGTACCCAGATGCAAATATCCCTGGTTTTTGGGGGTTGTGAATGGATCCCAGCTTGTCCCCACAGGAGCAGAGCAGAGCAGAGAGGCCCAGCTGGAATTCCCTGTGCTGCAGGAAGAGCAGGGTCACTGTCCCCTCACCTGCAGGGCCAGGAGGGAAGAGGAGCCTGGCACAGAAACATCTGGGATGCTCCAAGGAAAGCTGGGCTGGGCAGAGCCAGGGAAACCCTCCCTTGCCATGGTGATTGAATAAAAGTGCCCAAAACAGCCAGGAAATGGAGAGAGGAGGAAGCTCAGACCCGAAAGATCAAATCCCCAAAAGATCCCAGCTCCTCCCTCCCCCTGAGCCCTCAGGACATGGACACAGTGGATTCAGGCACTGGTGTAAAATGGGTGTCACATTTCAGAGGTCAACATTACTGCAAGGTTCAACGGCTTCCAGAAATACTGAATATAAACAAACACTTTATTTGTGTAAATACTTCTGCAAAGGCTGCAGTGAGGAGATACCAGCTGGAGATGTGGTGCAATACTCCAGAAACTCAGCAACATTTTCTGGATTAAAATGGGAAATCTGACAGAATCAATGACTCAGAGGACTTGAAACACTTCTAGAAAGGGTCACAATTGTTTTGGCTGAGTATCATTGAATACATTATCTATGGTTAATTAAATATAAGAGTTATAATAAACCACTGACTGTGATCCTGTATTAAAGCAAATTTAGAAACATTCACATTCTCTGGTGTTCAGTGCTCCACCTCCAGTCAGCACAGAGCAGGGCTGAGGAAATGCTCCCATCAGGCACCATTCTCTTCCTCTTATTCCATGTATTTCTAGATCCACATTATCCCAAGAATTCCCACAGAGAGGCTGAGAAAACCAACACTGCTTCTGCTGTGTGGAGCAGCTTCACCTCAGTTTTACAGAGCTAAACATCACAGAAATCCCCATTAGCCACATTTACCACAAATTCAGAGAATCACCATCAGGATGATGAGCAAAAGTGGATAAAATGTTCTAAACTGTACAGTTTTTACCTCAGAAGTGTCATTTTCTAGGCTGGTGACACCAATTTTAAACAAGCATGGATGAGAGACCAGGCCAGAGCTGGGAATTCCAGCAGCCACTCCCAGAGTTTGGAATTGGCCTTTGCAAGGTCTGTGAGTGCAACACCAAAATGTGCATTTCACACCTGCACTGGCAGCAAATCCCCACCAAACACCTGTGGGAGCACCTTCCCATACACAACACACACACATTTTGGGGCTAATAGCAGCAGTTTTTACTGACCAGATGGAAAATGTGCATTGAGCAGTGAGCACAACCCAGCCCCAGAGCTCCTGGCTGTGCCACATGGACCCTGTGCTGCCACCAGGCAGTTCCACATCCCCTTCTCTGCCTGCCTGAAGGGAGAGCTCAGCTTCCAGCCAGCTAGAATGGGCAGAGTTATGTTCAGGAGGGTGGAACCAACAATCAGCAACTTGATTTCCATAGTACAGAGTCAAATACACCACGAAAATGAAATCTAACAGTACAAAATGCTTGAGAACATTCTGTTTCCAAGGTGCTAAACATGGGGGCTTCCTTTCCCCCCAAAAATGGGTTGAATATCTCTAGAAACTACCACAGATCACCAAATTCTGTATTTTTTTTTTCTGCTTCTGGCCTTCTTTGCAACAGCTGGAGAATATTCTGACCCTTCCAAAAATGCACACAAGACACCAAGATTGTGCTCAACAGGTTTACTCAGACTGGACTCTTAAATGCTCAAGAAAAAGGCACAGATTAAAAGAGACTCTGATGACTCTTTTGAACACAGCAAATGGAATTGTTGTTTATAAGGAAAAAAAAATACTGCTATGTATTGTATGGGCTGAAAAGTTCAAATCTTCCCCTTTCCTAATTATTGGCCTTCATTAAAATGGAACTTAAATTAAATTGTATAAACATATGAAATAAAGTCTCAGTATTAGGAAGTTTTTTTTTGTTTCCTCTATGTACAACTCTTAGTATACAATTTGTACTTTCCATTTTACATTTAACTACATCCTCCTGGCCACAGGGAGAGCCGAGGGCGCCTTGGTGGGAAATGCTTTGCATTTGGAAAAAAAAAATCCTGCTTTTTCTTGGCCAGCAGTGCCAGGGGGAGGGAGGGAGGGGGGGAGGGAGGGAGAGAGAGAGGGAGGGCAGGCTGGGGGCACCCCTCAGATGTAGTCATCCTCCACGGGCTCCCCATTGACATCACAGTAGTGGATGAAGATGGCCACGACCCTCTGGAACACCCCCTTCCTGACCTGGCGCAGCTCCGAGATCTCCTCGCCGATGGTCTCCATGCAGATGTCAGCTGAGAGCTGCCCCTTCCTCCTCGGGGCGTAGATGGTGGCTGGGGAAAGACACCAAGGAAAAGGACATGTTTCTCCCAGAAATGTTCCCCAGCCAGGCTGCTCTGGCATTCCCTTGGCTGGCCGCGTTTAAGGAATGTTCTCTCCTGCCTGCCTCAAAGCTTCCCACAGCTCCAGTCCTCATGTCCAAATGTCTGGGAGTGAAATGAATCCCAGAGCATCAGAAACCCTCTCCCTGAGGCCCCTCTGACATAATTCCAGGTTATCCATTACTTAAATGTTTTATAAACAACAGCAATTAAGGATAAAGCAGCAGCGCTCTCCTGAATTTTCATGGCTTTAACACCATGACTCTTTTNGGCTGAAAAGTTCAAATCTTCCCCTTTCCTAATTATTGGCCTTCATTAAAATGGAACTTAAATTAAATTGTATAAACATATGAAATAAAGTCTCAGTATTAGGAAGTTTTTTTTTGTTTCCTCTATGTACAACTCTTAGTATACAATTTGTACTTTCCATTTTACATTTAACTACATCCTCCTGGCCACAGGGAGAGCCGAGGGCGCCTTGGTGGGAAATGCTTTGCATTTGGAAAAAAAAAATCCTGCTTTTTCTTGGCCAGCAGTGCCAGGGGGAGGGAGGGAGGGGGGGAGGGAGGGAGAGAGAGAGGGAGGGCAGGCTGGGGGCACCCCTCAGATGTAGTCATCCTCCACGGGCTCCCCATTGACATCACAGTAGTGGATGAAGATGGCCACGACCCTCTGGAACACCCCCTTCCTGACCTGGCGCAGCTCCGAGATCTCCTCGCCGATGGTCTCCATGCAGATGTCAGCTGAGAGCTGCCCCTTCCTCCTCGGGGCGTAGATGGTGGCTGGGGAAAGACACCAAGGAAAAGGACATGTTTCTCCCAGAAATGTTCCCCAGCCAGGCTGCTCTGGCATTCCCTTGGCTGGCCGCGTTTAAGGAATGTTCTCTCCTGCCTGCCTCAAAGCTTCCCACAGCTCCAGTCCTCATGTCCAAATGTCTGGGAGTGAAATGAATCCCAGAGCATCAGAAACCCTCTCCCTGAGGCCCCTCTGACATAATTCCAGGTTATCCATTACTTAAATGTTTTATAAACAACAGCAATTAAGGATAAAGCAGCAGCGCTCTCCTGAATTTTCATGGCTTTAACACCATGACTCTTTTAACATCCTGACTCTTAAATACTCATCAATTGTTTGGTAATTCAGCCTTCATCAAGTCAAGCTAAAATAAAATTAAATTACATCAGTCCAAGACAAAATTTTAAAAAGAAATTAAAAAATAAAACCAGAGAAAATTATAGCCACAAAAAAAAAAAAAATCTCTTCCTCATCCTCTTGAGATTCCTAAACTGGAGCTGGGTAAGAATATCCAAACTAGGATCAATTAAAAATACCTCTAACGAAAGAAGAGGTATTTTTAACCAGGATGTTCCTAATTAAGTAATGGAAGAACATATTTTTCTCTGCTACCAAGCAAGGTTTTTAATTGAGCCCCAGGCACTGCCTACCATCACATCTTAGCAGAGAAGCTCCTCAACAGAAAGAGCCACATCTACAATAAATTCTAACCCACATCATCTCCGTGCCAGAGCTTAAAAGTCCAGTTTTTACTTTTACATCAAATTTCTGTGAGTTTTCTCACTCCTCTCCAGCCTACCTTAACAACAGACCTACCAAACCCAGCCTGAGGAGCAGAAAACTGAAGAAGAGAGGGATGCACTGCCAAAAAAGTGATTCTGTGAGGAAGCCAAGCAGTTACTCACTCCTCTCATCGTCCTCAAAGTCGTATCTGGCGTAGCTGTTGGGCTCTGCTGTCCTCAGGGACCTCAGCCAGGGGAAGTCAGTGATCATGGAGTAAGGAGCACCATCCACAATGCCTGGGAGAGGGACAGGGTGAGGAGCCAGCGAGGAAAACACCACCCCTGCAGCACCAGCACTCCTCAAACCCTTGCTCAGCACAAAGCATCTCCTCACTTCCTTCCCCCACTGAGCTGAGTTTCCCCATTTTCCTCACAAAGGAATATTCTCCACATCTCTGGTAATGATGCAAAGTTGCTTCTCTCAGCAAGAGGCTGAGCAGGAGCCCTCAGCTCCCCACAAACTCTCACCTTCCAGGGTGTAAATGTCTCTGCCCCAGGGGTACTTGGGGTATTTCTTCAGGTCCTCTTCAGTCCTGGTGGCCTCAGGGAAGAACTCATATTTTATCAGCTCTCTGGGGAGAAGGAGGGAGAGGTTACAGCGAGGAAATGGGGAGGTGGGAGGGAGAAAAACCAAAGGAGAAATCCTAATACACAACCTTCCCTTTAAGGAGCCTGAAACCATGGAAAAACTGCCCCAAGACCCTCACACCAACTCAGCCTCATCCCTTCACTTTGGAGAGCAACCTCAGCCAACAGGGACAGGTTTGGAACTGCTGCATGACATCCACTGGACACAACTCCCTGCTGCTGGGAATTTCCAGGAGCTGATACTGACTGAACATCACCTTCCACAGAAACCAACACTATTTCTTGAAGCAAATCACTCTTTTAAAAATAACTTGTTTTCAGCTTTGAAGATATTTCCCAACTATTCCAACAACTTCCATGTACAACTGTATTATTGCTGGATGAATTTGATGGTTATTGCTGGAGAATTTATAGGATTTTCCATATGGGTTTACAGTCTGTCTTATATTAAATGCATCTTCACACTGAATTTACACTGCAGCACGCAGAATTCAACCTTTAGTAGTAACCAAGTGTATTTTTTTTTTTAAATTTGTGTGACAGAATAGAGCAAGTCTGGAGCTGCAGCTGCTCTAGGACACCTTGGCAGAATGCCTGGAGGGCAAATGTTCCCTGGGGATGGTCAGAGATGGACAGAGATGGTCAGAGATGGACAGAGATGGACAGAGATGGTCAGAGATGGACAGAGATGGTCAGGGATGGTCAGGGATGGACAGAGATGGACAGAGATGGTCAGGGATGGACAGAGATGGTCAGGGATGGACAGAGATGAGCAGGGCTGGTCAGGGCTCCCTGGGGATGGCCAGAGATGGTCAGGAATGGTTAGGGCTCCCTAGGGATGGTCAGGGATGAGCAGGGATGGGCAGGGCTCCCCAAGGATGGTCAGGGCTCCCCAGGGATGGNGCGCTGACCAGGGATGGTCAGGGATGGCCAGGGATGGTCAGGGCTGCCCAGGGATGGTCAGGGATGGTCAGGGCTCCCCAGGGATGGGCAGGGCTCCCCAGGGATGGGCAGGGCTCCCCAGGGATGGGCAGGGCTCCCTGGCTGTGCCCAGGACTCACTGGTTGATGTTGGCTATGGTGTCCATCCAGCTCCGCACCCGCACCTTGTTGCGGACGTTGGGGGGGTTGCTGAACTCGTGGATGATGCAGATGTGGTAGGAGTAGGGGCCACTGAAGATCTTCTGCTCCAGAGTCAGCGTGTCCACCTGGGGACAAAGGCTTGTGAGCACCTGAAGCACTGGGATGGGCTTGCAGAGCCAAGAGCAAACAGATATTGACCAAATCCCCGGAAAATGCAGCAATGAGAGAGAATTTTAACAACCAAATAAATACAGGACTGAGGGGAGTGAAACTTCCCCAGTGCAGCTTTGCCAATTTATCTTCCTGAGTGCTGGAATTGGATGGGAAATGTCTAATTTCTGATGTCTTTCCCAACTCCAGTGTGGAAATAAACTCCGTAAAATTACAGAATGGTCTATAACTACATTCATTCCTCAGAATTTTTGTTATGAGGAGGGGATCAGTGATTTGGGGTTTTATTTCCATTTAATATTTTTACCACTGTCCTTTAAGAGATGTGGTTTCAAAGCAAAGCTGATTTTATGGGTTTTATGTACAATCAACCTTCCCTTGTTGGCAAACCAAGACAGGAAAGCAGGAGAGGAGCAGCACCACAGAGGGATAAAATCAAACATTCCCAACCTTCCAGATCTTAAATGAAGCCCTCATAAATCCTCATCAGATGATTTAAACGACTCCCTAAATGTCCCTGCTTCCAGCCCCTACACAGCCTGGGGAAGGAGAGGGTGGCTCCCAGTCCCAGCAGAGTCCTGCAACACTCCAGGAGGGGATGGAGCCTTCAGTATCCCAAACTCTGCTGTTCCTCAGTCCAACAGGACATGGGTCAAGGATTTCAGATCCCTGTGCCATGCTCTGCTCACACACAGCTACAAGGAGCACCCAGGTTCTTACAGTCTGAGTTACTCAGATTGAAATGAACTCAATGCATCTGTCCCAGGGTGACTTTATGGTGCTTGTATCCCCAGTTGCTGTTCTGTTTACATGCTGGATATTAAGTTCTGCACTTTTAAGAGTGCACTTTACAATATCCTCTAATGCCATGAATACTGGAGATAGTGAATTTTAATATTTATTCTATCAGAATACCTTAAAATCCAAGTAGCAGATTCTGCAATAAAACCCCTGCTGGGCTTTAAACAACCAAATTTCAGAGCTGTGTTGCTGTAACATTTCCTGCCCCAACTGCAAAGCCCCAGCAGAGAAGCCAGGCTGGCTCTGTACCTGCTGCATGGGACGAAGGTAGATGATCCTGTTCCTCTCTGGGGGCATCCTGAGGATCTGATCCAGGACCTGATCCATGTTCAGCTTCTTGCACTGGGCGTAGTCAAAGCGATTCACCACGGGGGCATTCTCCACCTTCAGGTGCTTCAACACACGGCACCTTGTAGCTAGAAAAGGAAATAAAACACTCAGCAGCCTCCTGTCAGAGAATGTCAAGGCTGGCAGGTTCAAAACAAGGCAAACAAGCAATGTAAGTACCAAAAGATTACATAAGTATATCAGATACAGCCCAGCTCTTCATTTTTTCCATATCCATCAAACTTTTCAGCTGTGACCTTGCCAGAAGTGGCCTTTTAAAAGGCCATGTCAAATTTCATCTAATAACCTTTTTCACTCTCTGTTTCCTCTCACTGAGATGGTCTGTGGATTGCCACAACTTCCAAAATCAGCTCAAACTCGGAGGATTGGGAAGCCACACAATGGAAAATAAAATTGTTTCCTTTCTAGCAACACTGCTCATGTAATCAAAATTTCCTTCAAAATCAATGTGTGTTTTAAGTATTCTGGAATAAAGAAATTATTCCTTTATTTCTGCTAAGTAGACAGATCTCATGTCAGAAGTCTTCATTTAGATGGTGCAGAAAACAATAAATGACCCAATCCAGGAGCAGTCACACCCTGGCATGTGAAACTAATGCAAGCTAAGTGCCAGCACTGAAAACAGATTTTTATCATGTCAAGGAGCAAAAGTATCATCCTGTCAGCTAAAAAACCTATGGGAGAAGGAAGAAATGAGAGAAAAACAAGGTACTCAAACTCATTTCATCAACTTCTAATTACTGTATTACCACTCTTCAATAAACATCTCATCTCCCTAATTGTCAGATCATTTCAGCTGTTGATTTTCAGATATTAATCTTTATTAAAGCTGTTATAAGAGCCATTCAGAGTGGGAAGCAGCAATATTTGGAGTTCTAATTCATCAGCAAGGCAGCTGATGAATACAAAATGAGCAGTGGCCTGACTTGAATTCTTTCAGGAATTTCCAATAATGCCAGAGGGAGGAGGCAGCCCTGACATGAACCACATACCATGGATGAACATCATTTTAGGGCAGTCTTTCAGCACCAAATCTGTTATTCCACAGTTGGTCAATGTGATTCCTACGAGGTTTTTGGATTTCAAAGTCAGTACCTGGGGAAAATGAAAAAAAAAAAAAAGAGAGAAAAAAAGTATGGAAGGGTAAAAATGAAAGAAAAATAAATGGAATTTTACAAGATACAGGAGGATATTAATTAATATAATACAGCTTCAGTTCCCAACAGGTGTTAATGGCGATGAAGCTGCAGGGAGTGAAGGAAAAGCCCTTACCTGAACATGATCATCCTCAATCACGGGGTCACTGGTACTGGTGGATTTGTCAGCTGTCCTTTTCCTCTTGGTGGTTTGCCTTGGCTTTGGCTTTGCTACTTCTGGAAACAAAAACATGGAAAAATCTTTCCTCTGCTCCATGGCAGGATAGCTGAGAACAGCCCAGGACAACTTTTCCCACACAGGTAAATCCAAACAGCTGCCTGGCTTCAAAACAAATCTCTCCTTGCTCAAACCCCAGTGTCAGCTTGGTGCTCAGAATTATTCCCAATAAATAACTTTATAGGTGAAAACCCAGGAATGCTGAACCTACAGCACAGCGAGATGTGGAGCCAGGAAAAGAGAAGATTCATGGTTAGGTTACACTTGACTCTCTGCAGGAAACAGAACATCCTTGACAAATACAAGACCCAAAATAGCTTTAATGTTTAAACAGTAGAAATTATCTCAAACTTCTGGAAAATCTGTTCTTTGTAACTGTCACTAGGTTTTTCCTAATATTGCAAAGGATGCCCAGGTATAAAATCCGTTAATGTTCCCAAGCTCCATCAGGGACTTCAAATTCCTGCTTGATTTAACACATGAGCCTTTGAAAAGAAATCACCACAAGCATTATTTCCAACAGGAAAAGGGAAAAAAAATACCCTAGAATTAATTTTCTGTCATTAACAGAGCAAAATGAGAAATTATTTTACTAAAACTAAGCTTTCTTTATTAAAACATTTGTGCACAAAGATCCCCAATTAATTACAGGTCCTAAGGTAGAAACCAGACATTTTAAATTCAATAGCAAGATTTCTCTTCTTGAAAACTGAGCTGCATCTACCTGCAGAACATCTGAGGTGATTTAGGCTTTGTTAACACTTGGGAGCATTAAATAAACTGGAAAAGCACCAGGATATGAAGTGTTTGAATCATTCCATGTTAACAGAGGCAGGAATTTGCCCTCAATCTTCCCTACCTCCAACACTCACAGTTGTGTAAGCAGCACATTTCATCTTTCAGTTTCATTTTACCTGCCAGATATTCCCAGCAAAGAATCCTGGATATATGAGGCTGTGCCAGAAAAGATGATTATTTTGGAAACCAAGTATATTTGAAAGAAACAGCAAGTTCCCCTCTCACATCTGTTGTTTTCTCCCTTCATTCCAGCCCTTCAGGGGTTTTATTTTACGTCAAATGAACCAAACAATAATGTGAAGCATGAAGGTGTTTAATAAAAGGACAATTTTCAGTAAGTTTGGTCACCCTGCCCTAAACACTTGGAAGCAGAACCCAATGCAGGTCCAAAAGTCTGGCTCAATGGTAATTATGACTTCATTGGTTGATAAAGCACCAGTTATAACCTTTGCCTTCTTGTTCAGATCTAAGTGTAGCTGCTGTCTTTGCAGGGAGGATTTTAATGCAGAGACAACTTCTGTTTCAATGAATCACAGCCCTCACAGGCAGGCAGAGCTACTAAAAAACTGCATTTGCTTTTCAAGGGAGTAAAGCAAATACTGGTTACAATGTATGGAGAACACAAAGATCTGTATGGATGAAGTCAGTGGCACTTCCAGAGAAACCTGATTTTACTGGTGATGGCACCTCTGTTCCATCAAGCTCTGACCCTTCCAAACCACTGGGGTTTAAATCCCTGACTAACAAGCTGCACATCAGAGCTCCCAGGAGGAGCTGCAGCTGCTCAGGGCTGTCTCATGGCAGCACTGCATGTACTCAGCCTTTACTCTGGGTGCGAGTCCTACCTGGCTCTGACACCAGAGGCACGTGGGACAGCCTGCTCCTGGCCCTGGTCAGGGGTCTCCGTGGATACTCCTCCTTGCAGTCCAGCTCCCAGCCCGGGGGCTGCGTGCTCTGCTCCTGGCTGCCAGCCCCACAGGCACTCCCACTAGTCCTGTCATCCCCAGGCTCTCCTGCAGCCCCACAGTCTGGCAGTGTCCTAAGTGCAAAGTCTGGCCCGTCCCTGCAGGCTCCACTCGTGGAGGGGCTGTCCCCATCACACCCCCCGCTCGTCCTGTGCTGCGCCTTGCCGGAGGAGCAGCGGGAACACACGGAGCTCTCCTGGGGCTCCCTCTCACTGCACCCATCCCTCCTGCAAGGAGAGCAGCCACACTGCCTGCACTCCTCTCCAGCTGCTGGGCTGCTGCCAGCAGAGTGGCTCTGGGCTGCCTGGGCACAGTCAGGACTGGGGGAAGCAGCACTGCAGGAGCTGGATGTTGCCGTGGATCCCGGGGCGTTGCTGCAGCTGCCGTAGGAATCCTTGCTCTTGCTCCTCTCAGGCATGTCACTGGCTGCTTTCATGTCAGCTTTGATCTGCTCACTGGTCACCTGGCAGCCCTTCTCACAGCTGCTCTCCTCCAGGGGGAACTGCCTGGCCTGGCCCCCATGGCTGGTGCTGCATCTCTTCCGCAGGGGAGTCTTGCCTTTGCCACTCACTGCAGGAGGGAAGGGAGGGACAACAGTGAGAAACCCCAAATTAACCTGAGTGCTCCTCTGCTCTGAAAACACAGGGCAGCCCAGAGGCCAATGACAATCTCCCCAGGAATGGGAACTATTAGTATTTGTAGCTGTGGCTGCATCTTTGTAATGTCCTGCAGGTATTTTTGGAGTGATGTGCTGGAGGGTTTGCCACACAGATCTGCCAGACTGTCCCAGAGCAGCTCACTGCTCACACAGGCACCACAGTATGAAAGACACACTGCTAACAGAATCAAAGAATAGTTTAGGTTGGAAGGGACCTTAAATCCCACCCAGTGCCACCCCTGCCACGGCAGGGACACCTGCCACTGTCCCAGGCTGCTCCCAGCCCCAGTGTCCAGCCTGGCCTTGGGCACTGCCAGGGATCCAGGGGCAGCCACAGCTGCTCTGGGCACCCTGTGCCAGGGCTGCCCACCCTCACAGGGAGGGATTTTTTTCCTAATATCTAATCTAGAGGGGTTTCTGTTTTCTTAAATACGAGGAACACATCTGAGGAATCAAACAGGAAGAGAGACAGGACTAAAGTTCACATTTCAGCAGCAACCCTCAGCTCCCCCTCCTGGGTCTGGGCAGTGCTGCCAGCAGTGACAGCAGGCTCAGCTCACAGGTGAATAAAAACCCACGCAAATCATAACAGAACTTAATCCCAGGATCACTGAGGTGGGAAAAGCCCTCCCAGACCATCCAGTCCAAGCTGTGCCCCATCCCCACCTTGTCCCCAGCCCAGAGCCCCCAGTGCCACCTCCAGCCCTTCCTTGGACATTCCAGGGATGGGCACTCCAAACCTCCCTGGGCAGTTCCAGTGCCTGAGCACCCTTTCCATGCAGGAACTCCTCCTGAATGTCTGTCTTAATCCTCTCAGCTCATTACACTACCCCAAGCCCCAAACCCCCAATATTGGCAGTACAAAAGTTGATGCAAACTCTCTCCAAACACAGATTCTTTCCCCCCTGAAACCAGAACTGACACCTACACTGTGGGCTCACAGGCTTGATAAATTCTGATCACTTGGGAATCCCAAAGAGGAGCTGCAGGTTTCTGATCAGTGCAGCACCACTAATTGTGTTTCTGTACAAGACCTATGACTGGAGCTCAAAATACGTCCTTACACCTTCATTCTACATTCCAAACCAAGCTAGAAATGGACCTGAACCACATGGAAAGACTGAAGCTTAAGAAGGAATGTTGCACACCTGAAGGTTCTCTGGTTTCCACTGGATCCCTGCTCTTCTCCTCCCCATCTGAGTAACTCTGTGCAATGCTGCTGGAGATGCAGGCTCTGGAAGTGCCCATGTTTTCCTCCTCATCCTCACTGTCTGAGTCATGGATGGTAATAGGAGCTGCTTTTACAACAGGTTGAATTCCACTTGGTCCTGAGAAGGAGAATATCAACATTTCATGTAAAAATTAACCAAGCATGGATTAAAGGGCTGAAAAACTTTTAGCACTGCTTGAAAAACTGGTAAGGAATTAATTTGAGTCAATTTACCCACCCATTCTGTGGTCCCTCATTAAAATCTAAATGGGAGAAGAGCAACATACTGCATTTCAGCATTAAAGAATTCTGGTTTGGAAGGGGAGGAATTTCATAACGGAGTGTTACTTCATGTTGGGATATTCAGTAGAAAATTATATTGTCCAATGAAAAGTGGCAATAAAAGAAATCAAGACTGCCTTGTGTCACTAATACAAATGAAATTAACACTGGAACAAGTTGTGCTGGCTTGAGAAAAAGCAAAAACAACCCAAGTGCTGCAGTGAAAGAACTAAGGCCATGAACACCAAGAGAGCAACAGGACAGGTTCATTCAGGCCTTCTGACTTTTATTATACTGAGCACAAAAATCAGGCTTTAAGGTCAAGGTATCTCCCTGCATATGCAAAGAAAGCTCTGGGCTGTGACACAGAATAAATCCCTTCACAGCACTAAGCTGTGCTAACATCATTATTCAAAATCAGACAACCCAGCTGAAGCAAAACATCCAAAACCAGACCTACAGTGGAAAATTAATCCCTCAGGGAGATACCAAGAGGTGATTTCTTCCCAAACCCAGTTACCTGCTTGCTCCTCATCCACCTCCATGGGAACAACAGCCTGGCTGGGAGCTGGCAGCTCATCCTGGCCCTGCCCAGCAGCCTCCCCTTCCTCCTGTGCCACCTCCTCCATCTCATTCAGGGCTGCAAAGGGCAACAGGAGGTCAGGAACAGGAAACAGAACAAACAGAGCCCTCAAACACCCACAGGAAATAAATAATAACTGCCTTGATTGCCTTGGTGAGCCTCTAGGCTGCAAAAAGTCTCTCAGAGATTTGTTCTACATCTCTGCAGCCAAAGCCCAGCCTAACTTTTGGGGTTTAGCTCACTCAGAAAAGATTAAAGCTCCACACCAGGAGCTGAAAGAGCAACAAGCTTTCAGTGTAGATTCTATCTTCACCAGGAGCCTATGTGAGTGGAATGCAGATAAAATCCCCCCCAAGAAGCTCCCCAGGATTACCCTCAGCCCCAATCTGCTGCTCCTCAGCGGGGCCCTCCTGGCGCAGCTCGTTCTCCTCGTTCTGCTCGTTGGGGTGCTGGTGGTTGTTGTGGTGGATGTTGGGGTTGTTGTTGTTGTTCTGGTGGTTGTTGTTGTTGTCATTGTCATTGTTGGAGTTCTGATTGCTCACCAGGGCAGAGGAGACCCCAATTCCTGTGCCTGCACTTAGGCCCACACGAGCACAACCCTGGAAATAGAGAGCAGAAATTCACATTTGAAAACATGGACTTGTTATCTCAACATTCCCTAAAGGCAACAGGAAAACCACTCTGCTGGAATTGTCTGGGATAGCACAGCACTAACAGGGAAACTGTGCCTCAGATTTCCTGATTGCAGAGGTCCATCTTCAGGCTGGCAACCCAGAACTCACACTGTTCAACTCCTAATGAAAGGGAAAGTCCTCAAAGCACTTCATGTTAATCTATTAATTCTGTTAATCTATTAATTTGCTATGGGATCATGACATGAATGCAAACAGCATTTCCCAGCACACGAGGTACCATTAATGGCCAAAGGAAGGAGGTTTTACACTTTCCATTGCCTGTCAGCAGCTTACCAAGGGTTTGTGTTACAGTGTGGGAGGGGACAACGTGAAGAAATAAAATTCCTAAGCTTTGAAAGCACTTAAAAAGGGAAACACTACCCTCATTTCACCCAGCAGGAAATAATAAAAACCTCTTAGTATTGTAAAGAGAGGCCCAAGAGGAAAAAACAATATAGAAAGCAGCAGCACAGTAAAATATCAGCAGAGACCTTGAGAGAATCAGTGAGTTTTACTTTTGATAGAATCCGTGAGTTTCATTTTCTGGTCACACATTCATTCCTTGCCACTGCTCCCATTTGCAGAAGCAGCACCACTCTCTCCAGCACATCATGCTAAAAGCAACTGCAAACCAAAGTCATTTATTACCAATCTCTTCAATTAATGACAACTTTGAGAAGGATGCACAGCAGCTGGAGCACACTGGGTTGCCAACGAAATGCAAACAAGTAAAACCCTGGCAATAAAAAAAAGCCAAACCATTCTCTGGAATTTACCTTTGGAGGCTCTCTAAACATCTGGTCCAGAGAAATAAACTCCAAGCTTGGCAGTAACTCGATGAACTGACTGAAAGAGTCCAGCTTGATGGCGTGGCACCTCACCAGGGTCAGGTCAACCAGGCGGGTCCACCTCGAGTGGTCTGGGAACACAAGAGAGGCCTTTCCTGAGGGGTTCCCACCTCACTCCTTGTTTATCACCCCCTTTTCAGATCTGAGAGCAGCATCCTCTGGATCTCCATCCTGTTCCCAGCATCACCATGGCCCCAAAGCAAGCATCATCTACTGTGCTTACTAACAACAGAACAAGCAGTACTAGAGCAGAGAAATTCTGGTTTAGCACAGAAATTCATATAATAGCTCTGAAATTTCAAAGGTGTGCAATACCTGTGATCCAATTATTTGGGTTATGTAGATGTGGGCAGTTGTAAATGACCAGATACTTGATGAAAGAAAAAACTTCATTTACAGCTTTCATACCAATATCTGTAATAATTCCTGGGTTTTCAACCACATCAGCCAAGCCGTACCTCACCAAGTCCGTACTCGTCATTTTACCTATAAAAGAGAGGAGCAGACACAGCAGTAAATTTGCCTTTCATAGCAGGATTTTCTAACTCCTTATTGATCAGATCATTCCTTTAATAAAGCTCAGCTTTCCCAGTTTCAGGGAGTGAGGAAAACCCGACCTGGCTGTACGACATCAGCAGCCTCAATACATGCAACGTTAATATTCTTATTAATCACTAAGAACATGATTGAAAACACAGCAATTTCTGTAATCCTTAGTTTGTTATGGATATAAAAAGTGTCATACACTGTAGTAAAAACTCATCAACGTAGCCTAGGTGAAGAGTTTCAAACTGTGGGAATTCCAGTTCAGCCATCTTCAAAGCAGAAAAAACACCATCTTTGGTCAAGGAAGGCTGGATCCGCACTTCGTGCAACCTGCAGGGAATTCAGAATTGCTCCTATCAAAATTCAGGCCAGAACACAGAGAACACTCAAGAAGGTGCCCTGTTCTAATAAAACAGAGAATCTGGCTGGACTCAGGGGGTATTTGCAGTTATTTTAATCACAGTACACTTCTCGTTATGCAAAGTTTGTATGTGCATTCCTTAAACTTTGATGGTTATTCTGTCTCTTGAATGTCATTTTTAAGACATTTCTTTTGAAAAAGGAGAAGCAAAGAGAGGTCTGAAGGGAGGTACCTTCGTGCAGCAGTTATGATGAGGTAGCCAAGATCCACTTCAAGTGCATTCTTGCAAGCTCCCAGAACTATAGTGTGCAAATTCCTAAAACCACCTGCCAAATAAAGAACACCCTTCTTACACTTCAGCCTCACATCACAGCCTTCAGCCCTACACATTTTCCCCAGTGTTGTCTTAACCTTTTCTAGCAAATCAAGAAAATATTTGCACCCAACTCCTCCAATCCTGCTTCTGCTCATCAACAGATGTAGCTCATTAAGAGTTAATTGCAGTTAGAATATCAAAATTATACCAAATACAGAGCATGTTTAGCACTATGACCATAGTTCCAAACACTCAAAAAAGAATATGCTACAGACAAAAAAACCCCAGAATTTGTTAAAGCTTTAATTAATTTATTTATTTTTGTTTAGGTATGAGGTATTAGGAGCTTCCTACCTGATCTCCAGCTGTCTTCTACCACGTGCTGGATAAGTCCTCCAAGAAATGGAACACGGACCAGTTCCAAGTGCTCCAGATTCCTGGCAGAAGCCAGGCCTGTCACCAGGGGAACATACTTCAGAGAGTTTGTGGGTCCTGCACACAACAAGGCCAGAAAGACAGAGCAGATTGTTCACTTCTCCCTGAATTATCCCATGGAAGAGCTAAAACACATCCACACATATCCCTCTAGAGCAGGAAGTGCACAGAACCACACAGCACCAAGTAAGGGACAGGACAGGCAGAGATTTCTGTCCAACACCACAAATCAAACAAGGGCTGCTCTCAGAATGTGGAATTCCAAGACTTCAACAGAACCAGATTTCCTCCATGCTCTACCATCCCCTTCAGACAGGAAGAATCCCTCTTACCAGCACAGTTCCTCATGACAAAAGCACGTAAGCTGATACAAAGGAAATCTTTAAAAGGCTGTGGTTTGGTGAGTCTCACCCACTTCAAATAAAGGTGCCTCAGCATTGGGATACAAGGAATCTCGGGGACATTCACCCCTAATAATACATAAACAAAACAAACAAACATTTTAAGCAAGCTTTAAACTAATCCGCTGCATGACAAATTCCTGGCTTTCAAAAAGAAACTTTTCTGTGCTTTGTGGCAAGTGAGAAAATCTGTGAACACTTGAAACACAAGTTCTTCACCTTGGTTTGTCAATAACTCTTTAGAACTTGCCCCCTGCACCTGCTATCAAATATCCAACTAAGATCTCCAAGATGCCACAGCCCAAACTCCCTCTCCTCCAAAGAATTACAAATCTGCAGAGTTTCAAAGCCTTTAAATCCACCTGTGTTGAAGCCAACTACTTCACCACGACCACACTCACCTACTAAGTGCAAAGTCTGAATTTTAGCTCCTATAGGAATTTTCAGCTTGTTCTCAGGAGGAATTGGAAAAGCACCATTACGATTACGAAACTTCCCTAAAATGTGGACTTGGGGCATGTATGTCCAAATAGCTTCCACCAGCTCTAAATGAGAGGTCTCAACACCCTGGATAAAAGGAAGCAAAGCAAATGCTCTAACACCAGTTCAACAGCAACATCCTCTTAACCATGTAAACTACAGAATGCAACGTTATTTCACTCTTCATTTCTAGCAATGAAATGCTAGAAATGCCTTTTTAAAAGCAGAGGGATCAGAGCTTTAATTCCTTGCAGGGCTTAAAAGCACCTGGGATTCCCAGTGGTGCAACTAAAAATAGCTGTCAATAGCAAACAGGGTCACAATTAACTCCTCCCTGTGCAGCCAGGCCTAAAGCAAAGCCCTGGAAGCACCAAGTCCCTGTCACAATTTTTAACAGTGCTGAAGGAGGCTCTCTCCCAAGTCCAGGCACTCACCAGCAAATTTGGACAGGCCTGCAAAGCCTCTAAAACTCCAGGAATGCTGAAAGCTTCGTGGCCACGGACTCGGCGCCTTTCCAGATACCTGGGATGAAGACCATAAAGTTGTTCAATGTCTGGCATCTTCCTCAGCAGCGTTAGGAAGCTGGAATCAGTGAAACCTAAGACAACAACAACACATTTGGTATTGGTGTGGCAGCAGACACTCAACTGTGAAGGGAAAGCCAAACACATTTCTCTCTTTATGTGGCAGTACAAGTTCTGTGATGTTGAAAAGATGCACCTGGTGAAGCAATAGCTTTTCGTTTACTTCCACATTCTAGAAATCATGACCTAAATACTCCTCTGCCTTGAATTTTCAAGGTTTGTTACAGGTTTCCTTCAGAGGAGCTGCACAGCTGCAGGGTTCACTGTGCTCTCTCCCTCCTCACATGAAGCTTTGTGGGTCTATTTTTCCTGGAACTCCATTTATCAGCTCCATGGCTCAAAAAATTCCCAGCTGGATCCCTTATTTCAGTTCACTATTCACCACAGCTCACATTTCTCACAGAAACAAGATGGTTTCTTAAAGCAAAGGTTTATTTTATTCTAGTGAAAGACAGCACATAAAAAGGATTTTAAACGGGTAAGTTACTTGTATTTACACCAATTTTAGGTTAGGTCCAAACACCTGCTTAATACTAGCCATAGCCAATCTCAATTTGTAAATCCTCTCATTTTCAGAATTCCCTCATTTTAGCTGTGTACCCCCCCCAAATCCCAGCAGTGCAATTTAAACCCAACAGAAATCCTGGTACTCACAGGGTTCACCCAGACTGACAAATTTATCTACTGAGCTGCAGGTGACTTGAGGTGTGACATCAAAACTTATCCTTACATTGTTAACTGCTGGCAGATGAGTTGCTCTCTCACTCCACTGTGTTTTTTGCTGCCTGCATGCAAACAGCCTCTTCATGGCATAACCCCTGGATAAACTCCCTTCCAACAGTCAGACAAACACAGATTGTATTGACAGGTGCCTACAGAGCACTCCCAGTCACAGAATGAACTGGGCTGGAAATGCCTTTGAGATCATCAAGCCCAACCTAGGATGAGGAAGGACGTTGAGACGCTTGAGCGCGTCCGGAGGGGGCAACGAGGCTGGTGAGGGGCTGGGAACACAAGCCCTGTGAGGAACCACTGAGGGAGCTGGGGGTGTTCAGCCTTGAGAAAAGGAGACTCAGAGGTGACCTTATCACTCTCTACAACTCTCTGAAAGGTGGTTGTAGTCAGGTGGGGTTGGTCTCTTTCTCCAAGCAGCAACCGACAGAACCAGAGGACACAGCCTCAAGTTGCGTCAAGGGAAATTTAGGTTAGATATTAGGAAAAAGTTCTTTACAGAAAGAGTGATCAAGTACTGGAATAGCCTGCCTGGGGGGTGGTGGAGTCACCATCCCTGCATGTGTTTAAAAAAAGACTGGATGTGGCACTGGGTGCCAGGGTTTAGCTGGGGTGCTGGGGCTGGGCTGGACTCAATGATCTTAAAGGTCTCTTCCAACCCAGTGATTCTGTAATATAGCAACACCCCAAATTTGTATTTACACGCAGGCAGAAACTTGGCCAGCCGTTCCTCAAGGCAGCCAGGCAAAGGAAGGGAAGATCCAAGCAATGGCAGGTTTATTGTGCACAGGTGAGGGGCAGGGAGCAGCTCACCTGTGGGCATGTACTCCCACCAACGCCCCGCACACAGATCCACCACCTTGACCACGCGCAGGTACAGCGTCACCGCCTCCTTCAGCTTCCGGGACAGGCACTCCATGCACATGATGTCCTGCAAGGGCAGGTACCTGGGGACAGCACAAACAGCCCCTGCTGCAGGCTCCAGCTGGCCCAAAGCACAGCCTGGCTGCAGCACTGGGGGCAGTTCCAGCACTGCAGGATGTTTGTTCACGTGGAATTGTCAGGCTCGCGGTAAATGAGGAGTTTTGCTAAGCAGAGTGACTCAGCAGTTTCTGACCTGAATATGGAATATTCATACCAATAGAATATTAAATGCACAGATGATTTGGTTCTCTAATACATCATAGAATCATAGACTGGTTTGGGTTGGAAGGGACCTTAAATCCCATCCCACCTCTGCCATGGCAGGGACAATTGCCACTGTCCCAGGCTGCTCCCAGCCCCAGTGTCCAGCCTGGCCTTGGGCACTGCCAGGGATCCAGGGGCAGCCACAGCTGCTCTGGGCACCTGTGCCAGGGCCTGCCCACCCTCCCAGGGAAGAATTTCTTCATTAAAGTTAATTTAAACCAATCCAAACCCTGATGACCAAGCCATTTGCCTCAACAGGTTTAATGAAGTTACTTTTGTTCTCTAGCACAAACTGCAAGCTCAATTTCCAAATATTTTGGAGAGCTGCTGTTTTCCAAGAACTTGAGGGTGAGACATTATGTTTTGGATAATAGGGCTGAGTGAACATCTGGGAGAAGGACTTTGCTGCAGGGGAGGTCACATCCTCATCCCAGATCCCTTCTGCAGATGCAACAATTCCCAATCAATCACCTCAACTGTGCCCTACCCAAAGTGTATTTCTGCTCTAAAATCAGTACTTATAACAGAATTAAATCACTTATTTATTTCTTCTTCATTCTAACATTCATGACACTCACAAAAATTAATTTTCAGCTTCCAAATGAATTTTGGAGACTGAAAAAAACCATTTGTCATCCCTTTTTACCCACCAGTCCACTCGTGGTACACCCACCATTTGCTGTGTCACAAACAGGTGAAGTTGGAGAAAAAATAAAGAACTCTAAAAGAATAAGCATTTAACTGATTTCTGCCAGGCTGCTCACCTAAAGATGTGGCAAAGCACTTCATGAGAGAGTTGGTTCATGTAATCTTTTGGCTCCTCAGCTTTGGTAGACTCTGCCCCTTCCCTGCTCACTGCGCTCGCTTTCACAGTTTTCCGCCGGGGCCCCATCTCTGCTCCGAGCTCTGCTGGGAGGAAACGGCCCAGAGTGAGGAAATTCAGGGCAACAGAAACACAGAAAGGGACAGAGCAGAGGAGGGAACAGCAGTGGGGCTGCAAAAAACAAGTTGTGGTTTGATTAGACAGAAGGGCTCAGACAAAACCTGGGGATTACCAGACAAACTGGACAGACCCTCCCAGCTGAGGGATGATGAAGAAACACCACCACAGGTCTAACCAGAGATCAGTTCTTTTTATGAATAAAAATCCTTCAGAGATCCCACCCTGAGATCAAGGCAGTCACAGGGAAGCTGTGCAGAGATCAGCACCAACTACAACGTCCCAGAGCAAAATAAAAGTCCAAAGTCTGTCCAGCAGAAAACCCATTTATTTTTCTTTTTTGAAAAAACAGCCTCTTGCTATCACTCTCCAAAAAAATGCCCCATTAAAAGCCCTCAAAGCAGCTCCTCTTCGAGGTGAGAACACCAAGTAAAATATTCAGGTTGGTGAGTTAAAGATCAAAGCCACAGAAAAACTGGGAATCACTGGAAGCAGTGAGCAGGATCCTCTGCTCCTTCCTGAAGCGCGTCCTCACCCTGCAGCACACACAGGCACTGGGACTACAATGCTTCATGGAAAAATCATGAGAAGCAAGAAAATATCAACTAAAATAAATTTAAACTCAATGCCAACAGAAAATCACCTTGTACAGATGCTGAGAGATCCTTTCACAACTGTACCTGGCAAAGATTTATTTTATTCTAACACAAGAACAAGAATGAGGAGAGCAAAGCACCACCAGCTCAGTGAACCTGTTAAACAGGCTGGATGTCAAAATTCAGTGGGATTGAAGAAAAACAACTGGTAAAAAAGGGCAATTTTGGAAAAGCTTTCAGCAAGGCCTCTGTTGCAGCCTCCCTGTGGTGCCAAAATTCGAAATATTGACAGTTTCACTGTGATCTAATAACTGCAAAACACGTGGTTTCACACATTGTGGGTGCATTTTAAGTTACTAACTGCATGCTGCCATGATTTGATTTTAGAGATTTTAAATCCCCGCTTGGATTTATTGTTTGATGGATCTCTGCTCCTCTGGATTGGGGGATTCTCCAGCCAGAGGTGAAGACCCTGTGCTTGTTGCTCTTTTTGGGGCAGGCTGGGAGGGCTCACTTTGGGGTGATCGACCTCATGAAGCCCAAAATTAACTATTTATAGGCTGAATTCCAAGGAAAACATCAATTCCCAGCCACCTGAGATAACTAAATTTGAACAGGGGATTGCAACACAACCGAAAACCTTCCAGACTGGCACAGCCACACGCTGGGCACAATCCAGCAGGGAAGAGAGCAGCAAAAGGACTGGGACAAAAGGCAGAAGAAATAAAAATATTAACAACCAAAGCAAGAAAAATCCTGCCAGAAACAAGTGACACGAGCACAACCCACCCCTGCCATGGAGGGGGAAAAGAAGGGTTTGTCTCCATGAGTCTGCAGTTTCTGCACAATAAAAGCTCCTCCTGGGGTTATTTTCAGCTAATGAGCACAGCTTTAACACCTCCTTCCACATTAGCGAGCTGGCCCAATTTAAAAATAAAAGACGAATCTCCCCAGCAAGAAGAGCTTTATATATTCAATAAAGCAAATGGGATTTTGCGGCCCCCACCTCAATTAATTCCAGACAATGAACGTCGCATGGAACAACACCTCGACGTGCTCTATTCTCGACGAGTAAATACCCCACGGACCTTAAAAAGCTTCAAGAACCACGGGGAGACTCCGCAGCACCGAGAACTGAGGAAAACCGCGGCGAGAGCAGCCAGGCAAGCGGCCCGGCAAGCGCCGGCACCGAGGGGCGCTCCCGGAGCGGGGGAAACGCCAGGACGCGGGGATTTGTGCCGAGATAAGCGAAGGAAAACCAGCTGCCCCCACGGCCCCGTCCCCGCCGGACGCTCGCGGGNCTCGCCCCGGTTGTGGCCGCGGGGCAGCCCCGGCCCCGCTTCCTGCGCGGCCCCTTCCGCCAGCGCCGCCGCTTCCGCCTCCGGCCCCGCGCGGCCCCGCCGCTTCCGGCACCGCCCCGCCGCCATGCTGAGTGTGGCACCGCGCGGAGCCTGAGGGGCGGGACACCGGGACACCGGGACACAGGGGTACAGGGNCACAGGGGTACAGGGACACAGGGGTACAGGGACACAGGGGTACAGAGACACTGGGACACAGGGGTACAGGGACACAGGGGTACAGGGACACAGGGGTACAGAGACACTGGGACACAGGGGTACAGGGACACAGGGGTACAGGGATGGGATACAGGGGTACAGGGATACAGGGGTACAGGGATACTGGGATACAGGGACACAGGGATACAGAGATACAGGGATGGGATACAGGGATGCGATACAGGGATGGGATATGGGGATACAGGGATTGGATACAAGGATGGGATGGGATACAGGGATGCAGATATACAGGGATGGGATACAGGGATACACGGATGGGATACGGGGATACAGGGATACAGGGATGGGATACAGGGATACAGGGGTTAAATAGCAGGGCTCGGGCAGCACAGTTACTGTCACAGCTGTGCCGAGCTGGACGGTCACTGCGGGCCACCGCGGGCTGAGCTCCAAGCGGCCGCGGCTCTGGGAGGTGTCACTGCCCGCGGCAGGGCTGGCGTGAGATGGGCTTTAAGGTCCTTCCATCCCGAACCATTCCATGATTCCATGATCATCCAGCCCAGCTCCTGGTCCTGCACAGCCCCAGAATCCCAGCCTGGGTGTCCAAACCCTCCTGGAGCTCTGGCAGCCTCGGGGCCGTGCCCATTCCCTGGGGAAGCCTGGGCAGTGCCCAGCACCCTCTGAGGGAAGAACCTTTCCCAAAATCCATCCCAGCACAGCCCCAGCCCTTCTCTGGCTCCTGTCCCAGAGCAGAGATCAGAGCTGCCCCTCAGGAGGAGCTGCAGACCCCAAGGAGTCTCCCCTCAGCCTTCTCCAGCTGAACAGCCCCAGAGCCCTCAGCTGCTCCTGCATGACCCCTCCAGACCCTTCCCATCCCCGTGTCCCTCCTTTGGATGCTCTCTTCAAGGTTTAGAAGTGATTTTTCCTGGAGAGTCTTTACCCTGGCCCCAAAAGTCCTGCCAGTTGCCTCCCACGTGTATTTGCAGTATTGTGCAGGTCTGAACTTAGCCATGTTTTAATCACTGTGTTTGGGTGGATCCCAGCAGAAATCACAATTCCCTCAACATTTTAAAGTCATGTTTCATGCAAACCCCGAGGGGTTGGGTAACAAGGCTGGTTCATCACCCAGCAGAGTCTTGGTGAGTTATTTTTTGTGAATGACAACATGCATAGGCTCAGCTGCTAGTTCAGTGATAATCCCAGAGGAATCCACAACGCTCTGTGGAAGAGCAGGAATAACAAATTCCTGGCAATCCCTGTGGATTTTGGATGTGTCAAGAGCATCACTCAGGTTGGAAAAGGCCTCAGAGATCACTGAGTCCAACCTGTGACAGCAACACAACATCAAATACAACAGAACAGCCAAAAATTAGCCCCAAAAATGAGACAAGTGAGAGCAGAGTCAGGTCCAGCAGAGCTTGTCATGCCCTCCCTCACCCCAAGGCAGGGGACACAGGGGTGGCAGTAAGAGAAGGTTGCCTGAAGGACACAGGAGACACTAAATGGAATTAAGGAATTTGGGCAGGGCCTTGGGGTTGAACTGTCACTGAAGCAGTCAGAGAATGTGAATGGTGAAGTGGTTACAAGACAGACAACAGAAACCAAAACCACCCCATTTTTTCCTTCACAGAAACCCTGTGATTTATCCCATAGATCAGTGGTATGTGAATCTTTGAAGGTTTTTGGATTGCTCCATTTCTTTCTCCCTCCACTGCCATATGTGGGAAAATTTAGAATTTGAGGCACCCAAGGATATCTGAACTAAAACCCAGAGGAAAACAATCAGAAATCAGAGGTGCTGAACAGTCACCAATAAAAATTCTGTTCTGGTCTTGATCAGCTGCAAAATAAAAGAGCATGTTGCGTTTCTTGTTTCTCATTTACAGCTGGTGGAAGCTATTTGGACATACACAGTTTATATTTTAGGGAGGTTTAATAATCCTGGTTATCTAACACAGGTATTACTGAATCAAAAATAAAAGGCCTGAGGGAATTCATGCCTTCCTTTAAAAACCCAAAGTTTTGCACCCCACAAACTCTCAGTGCTTAGCAGCATCCCTAAGAGATGTTTTTAAGCTTTTATCTTCTGAGGGGATGAATATTCTCCATCCCAATTGACTGTAAATCATGGAGTGGTTTGGGTTGGAAGGGACCTCAAAGGTCTCACTGCACCCCTGCCATGGGCAGGGACCCTCCCACCGTCCCAGAGCTCCATCCAGCCTGGCTTGGACACTCCTGGTGACCAAACGAGACATTAATTGCATGACAAGCAGGGAGCAAAACCTCAACATTTCAAAATTAAAGCTGAGAGAGCACCTCTGAGTACCCAAAGCCAGCCCCCTCAGGTGCAGGAGCACAGGTGACAACGGTGCTGTGCCACTGTCTCACTTCCAGGCCTGGATTTCATCACCTCTTGTCTTGAAAAAAAGTGAAAAAAAGGGTGAAAAAATGCTTTGTAAGCCCTCAAGAAAACCCTTCATTGTCCTTCACATGTAAATACACCAGATATAAAGACACACCAGGTATTTAAGTACCTTTCCAGTGCAGAGTTTTGCACTCTAATCTTCCCTGAGTGCAAGATCTGTTCTGTTTTCCTATTCCACACCAATATTTTGTTTTCTGTCTTACAGAATCCGAGCATCAGCTCACTCAGGCTCTGCTTATTTTCCATTCCCCATATTTCCATGGCGTTGCTCCATCCCACAGACTCGACTGTCCAGCCTGTCCAGCCACTCCAGCATTTTCTGCAGGTGTCATTTGCAGCAATTTGCAAATGATGTTCTCTGCTCTGGTATGTGGCAGGAGCTGCCGTGCCTGGTGCTGTGCCAGCTTGGAGCTGAGGAGAAGCACCCAGGTGGGAAAGTCCTGCTCTGCAGCTGCTCCTGGCTCAGTAATGCCACGGCAGAAATCACCAGGGCCAAGCTGAGGTCCCAGGGGAAATACAGGGCTGTGGGCTGGATCTCCGACTTGCAGGTTCTTGAATCACTCCTGGGGCCAATGAGAAATTTGGTGTCTCAGGTTTGGTGCACAAGCACAGCCCATTAAATATCCCAACAAACCAAAGCACAGGGTGGGAATATCCATGAGGCTGGAAGGCAGCAAATACCCACAAATCAGGATTTTCTGATGTCATAAGGAAGCTTCAGAGTTTGCCTTTTTTTTTCCTCAATTTGATCTTTGTTTTCTCATTTTTATCTTTTTCAGTCAAGGTGATCTGTTCGAGGAACTTCTTTAGGTTGAAGCCCCTGAGCTAGGAGGAACTTTTATATTACCTTCCTCATTTTCATTCCTGCTGCCTGATTGCTGGGACCTGGTTTCCAGATAAACAGAATTCAGGGTAGGGCTGGATTTGTTCTGTGTCCAGCTGTTGCAAAATTTTCCTCCTGGAAGCCCAATAAGGTCAGCCATTCACAATTTTAATTCTGGGAAAATACATTCCCATGACCAAGTGTTGAGTAAAAGACACAAATTAGTTTAACACTGAAGATAATCAGGATGTAAGAGCAGGACATAAATTTCTTTAGGGTCTGAAATTTGTCAAGTGAAAAGATTAATGAATGTTCACATTTAAATGACAGGATTTAACAGACTTCTACAGTCTTACACTTTACCAGATTTGTCTCATTTAAAGAAAAAGAAAAAAAAAAAAAAAAAAAAAAAAGAGCCAGATTGTGGGGGTAAATTCCAGTATATGAGGCCATGTAGTGGGATACAAAAGTTGTATCCCAGCTTTGGATTTTTACTTCTGGACTCAGCCCCTGCTCCATCATATTTTTCTGTAATTTGGGAAATAGTTGTTAGTCATGGATGCAGTAAATTCTCTAGAAAGTTCACCATGGACAAAAAAGAAAGAGTGAAGGTTCATTTTAATAAACAAGCACACTGAGTAGCTGAACAACATACAGGAACTGTACAGAGAGGGATGAAAAATAAGCATTTAAAATTCAGCTACAAAACTGGGAGAGTCAAAGCAGTGCCAGGGAAAGCTGAAAACCTTTGGGAAAAAATATCTGCCAAAGTTTCTGGGTAAAGGAAAGAAAACATTTGATCAGTGGTGGGGGAGAGACTTGGGGCATTGTCAGAGGATTTGAACTTCAGCCATGGAGACAAATATGTAAGGAAGGGCTGGTGTAAAGCAACAGGAGCAGTTTTGCTGTGAGGACAGGAGCGTCAATCCCAGCTCTGGAGGAGAGCCGGCAATTCTCGGGCTGGGTTTGGCACGGGCAGGAGGGAGGAGATCCAGGGAGGGAGGAGATCCAGGGGTGATGGGGCAGTGTGGAGCTGTTCTCAGCACTGTCAGCACAGCTCCCTCAGCAGGCTCCTGCCTGCTTCATGCGCAGGGTCCCTCTGCTCCTCCTGCAAGGAAAAACATGGGCATTGCACACAGAACCTGCACGCGGTGCACCAAAATCCTCTGAAGCCCTTTGCTGACAGAGGAGACACCATAAACCTTCACAGCAGACCTGAGGGCACTCATCTGTAAACAGCTTCCCTTGCAAAATTACACATTTTATCCATGAACCCAAGACATCGGAGTACCACTGCTGAATTTCTGTGGGACCTGAGGTGGCTGCAGGTGCTTTGTCAGGTCTCTGTTGTTCATTGGACTCTTTACTGTCCAATTTTACACTTTCTGCTGGAATAGGAAGCTGCTCACACAAATATCAGGGTTGCTTTTTAGTGACTAAATCTTAGAGTACCTGGGGCAAGTTCCTCACACAAATAAGAATAATTTTTTAGTCTTCAGCTTTACAGTGCCTGCTGCAAGTTGCTCACATAAATATTTGGGTCATCTTTTAGTTCCTTATTTCATGCTTCCTGCCAGAATAGGAAGTTGTTCACACAAATATCCAAGTAATTTTTTAGTGCCCAACTTCACAATTCCTGCCAGAACAGGAAGTTCAGAGCGGCCTGAATATCTGGGTCATTTTTTAGTTCCCTATTTTATGCTTCCTACCAGAATAGGAAGTTCTCACCCAAATCTCACCATCATTTATTTTTAGATCAGTTGGACATTGTCAGTGGGAGGAACAATTATTGTGTAAAGGTAAAGCACAGGAGCAGAGAAGTACCAATCCTAAAAACACCCAGCGCTTCTGTGGGGTGGAAATCCCAGCTGACCCAGCCCATCCGAGATTTTGGCTCTGTTCTGGGTTGACTTTATGATTCTCGTATCCCCATTTGTCTGTGGAGCTCAGAAATAAGTTTTGCATCTTTAAGATTGATTCTGAGAGCAAAGAGGGGAATTTGGTTTCAGGAAAAACTGCACACTCCTCCTCTGCATCCCTTCTGCAGGATGGTGTGTCTGCAGCAGGACAGAGCTGTCCTTTGCTTTTTAGTTAGTTTTAGCTAGCTGAGGCAGAGAAGTTCTTTAGACTGCAGTTATTTCTTTTCCTTTGGACCTGTTTAAACCTGCTCTGGACTGAACACCCAGAAGAGCACCAGGAGTTCACACCTGTGGCCCACGGGGCCGGGCCTGGCCGCAGCATTTCCAGCATAGGAGGGACTGATAACAGCCTGGGACTTTCCCAGTTTGTCATCTCTTTTGGAGCAGCAAGAGGTTTTATTGTTTAATATTGTTCATGTTTTGTGCTGGTGAATGCTTTGCCTGTTAATGAAACAGTTTTTTCGCTTTTCTCCAAGGAAATCTTTTTTCCCGAACCAGTTGAGTGAGGAGCCGCTTGAATTTGCTTTCTAGAGGAAACCCCTTTAGAGGATTTTCTCCTAGATTTACCCCAAAGCAGGACAGGCTCCCTCAGGGGTGCTGGGAGCTCAGTACTCACAGGACAGCCTTGCAGAAGGAGCATTTGTTGTTGTAGGTTTTGCCGTCGGAGCCGCAGAAGGGTTGGTAGAGCCTCTCACAGTAGATGGGCCTGCCCCTCTCCAGCCTCCTGTACTCGCTGCAGTCCACCTGGAACGGGAGAGCCCCACACCCTCTGTGCCATACAGCTAAAAATCCTGCCAAACAAAGGTGTAGCAGCATTTCTCCGAGAGCAGGGCCATGCCCTGCCTCTGAACCAGCTGAACAACCCAGCCTGGGCCTGAGTGTAGGCCTGAGTTAAGGCCTGGGGCCTGAGCTAAGGCCGAAGCCTGTGGCGTCGTTTGAAAT
>VXAX01007732.1:0-36575 GCA_013399835.1 Leptocoma aspasia | reverse complement strand
AGTAATAGAAAACCCTCTGTTCCTAGATAAAGAGAACTTTTATTTTATGCTAGAAGAGCTCATCCTTAAAGTAGCAACCAATAAGTTGACATGGCTTACGAAAGCAGCTGTGAGATAGCTGCAAGGTATGGGAGGGACTTTTCACACTGCGAGCCGATTTTTCTTTCCCAGGTGGTTGATTCGCTTTGACATTAAAGACACGAGAGAACTGTTTCTTGTGGAAAAGTCTTCATAGCATGACAAGAGAGGCTGCTCTCCCTAAGTGGACTGAAAAAAGACTATTCTAGAGGTGATAAACTGATTGAAAGGTGCCAAGTTTTGTCTTCTTATGTAGTCAGTGGGGAAGAAAAGAAGGTGTAGCGAGAGCAAAAGTGTTCTGAAGATTTTATTCTGATTTTTCTTATTATTTTTCTCATAATAAGGGTTTCTTTATGCCCTTTAAAGTTTGTGCCTGTTTTGCCCTCCACCTCCTAATGCTTATCTCACAGCAGGAAAATGAGTAAATATATTCTAGTAAGTGCACTGGCACTTAGCCAGCACTAGACCCACTACATAATTGGTGCATTGGCTGGGAAATGAAAAAATTGGCAAACCCAAACTGCCACAACAAGATATTATCAAGATACATTGTTATGAATAAAAATAAGGGTCACTTACCAGAGTTCTAGTTTTTCTGAGTTTAAAGTTGCTGTTTAAAAATGTATTGATCTTGTTTGAGTGTATTATCCAGGTTACCCCTCCTTTTTTTATAACCCCCCAGGTCACCCCCTTCCCTTTTGCCAGTGCCGTGCGGGCTCCCCTGTGCCCCGCATGGGTGCGGGGCTCCACCCCCCCCCACACACGGAGCCGTGTGGGATCCCTGAGCCGATGCCAGGCAGGGCAGCCCCAGTCCCACCCGGGAGAGGCACGGAGCCGTGCTAAATGACCCCCGAGCTTACCCACGGAACGCGGGGAAGCACAGGGCCTTCTCTGCCATGGGACTGTGCGGGACTTTAAACCGGCCGGCGCTGTACTCACGCAGCACTGCATGGCTTTCCACCGTGCCTGCACAGGTGTGGGGCCGTGTGAGATGCTCCCCTATGCCGTGTGGAATGCAAGATCACGTGGCTTCTCAGAGCTTTGAACATGCCCGCGTCCCAAGGCTCCCGCGGGACCAGCATGCCTTGCGAACATCTGCATATTAATTAGCAAGCTGTCTGGCCGATTTTAACCGATTTAAGACTGCAAATAGCTATCAAAACCAGCTGCAAATGACACCCGTGGAATGGCAGGAGCCTGGGGAAGCAGAGGACACTAGCTGGAGCGAGGTCTCAACCCTCACCATAAGTACAGCATAAGACCAACGGATGGACCACCCCTAGACGACAGAGCTAACAGGTCCCTGAGGATTATCCATGAGGATGGGACCTCCAGACCTGTCAGTGATGGCAGGGCTACACCTCCTCCTTGTCTACGGACCCTGGGGCGGCGGCAGCAGTGGCAGCGCTGGCGGCGGCGGCGGCAGCGGCAGGACCCCCCATTCCCAATAAAGAGCTGTCACTTAATAAAGGCCATCAAAAGGGAGTTGTGTCTCCTGGCCCAAATTTTATTTCTAACAACATCGCCTCTGGAAATGACATTAATGAGCCTTTATACAGCTAGTTTCAGTATATAAGACAAAGAATGAATGGGAATATTTATTTACCTATCTATCCTTGAACTGAATCCTAAAGGTACTTTTTGTATATCAGTAGAAATTGTTAATAAAGCCATGTACACACAAAGGAAATATCTGAGTCTTGTGTCACCTCACTCTCTAGGGAAAAACGGTCATTCGAGATATTAGAGTTCTTCACATGAAAAGTCACATAAAACAGTAACATCTGTTAGATAATTATGTTATTCTCAAAGTAGACTTGCATCTTGTTCCTTCTGAGGGTGAAAATAAGCTGAAAGTTTGAAAGTTGGGCCTTTTATCTTAAGCCAGTCATCTTGCTGTACGAAAAAGTCTCCTTCAAGGGTCTCTCATTCTGTCACAGGGTAGAAATCTTAGAGAGAGGTGCCATGGCAGGTAGATGATTCATTTAGATTACATCCACTAAGCTTTTGAGAACTAAAATCAGGTGAGGTAAAACTTGTACTGAAGAGCCATTTGGAATAAGCCAGATGCACAGAATCCATCAGTTGTCAGAATATTTAAGAACTCTGAGAGAAAGACTTTTTCTGATAATGTTGAAGACATGGCTATAGTCCTTCAGGACCCCAGATAGAGTCTCAGAGACTGTGACAAATGACACTTCAAGCTTTGGTGTTTTTTTAATGTGTGCAAATCAGTACAGCGTCTGGCTTCTTTCAGTTTTTCCAGTCACACAATGAAGACTGGATAAACTTCCTAATTTTTTCTACCACTTCAGCACACAGAGAGTAATCAAAGTTATGCCTTTCCTGGGACAGATTAATGTCAATATAAACAACATCACTGCCTTGCTTTCCCTACTTCTTTTGAGCTTCTTTGTGCTTTGATTGGTTTTAAAAACATGAACTCACACTTGGTACATAGAACATTTGTGGTCTGCAATGCAGACATCAGTATACAGTTCTCAGGCTTTTCAGGGGCATCATAACTGGCTTTCATGAAAATTTCACCAGTGTTTGATGCTGTGGCTTTGTCTATCTAAAGATGGTGTCTTATGGCGGTCACCTTTCCTCATCTATTCCCTAATTAATAAAATGTTGAAAGGTATTTTATTGAAATTTTCTGTCCACACAGACTGACTATAAATACTTACGATTAATAAGGGAAAAAACATACAGTTTCGTCATTAAATTACACCTTTAAGAGAGTTTATAAGTGTGCACACTATTTAGTATACTTCCGTGTGAAGCAGTGAGCACAAATAAGCTAGGTAAGCATTATATAGTATGTTTAGCATGTGATACTAAAGTGATTTGGAGCAATATTTTATGCTCTAGGAGACCAAGATTCTTATAATGTAATTTAGATGTTTATAGGGTTAAATTTGTGTGATTCTTTCAATCGCTTTGTATCATGTACCACACACATAAGTGTGTGCTTATGTGTAAAAGTGTGTATGTGAAAATAAGCTGTGGTAAATTCTCAAGTCTCTTATAGGGAGAACAATTTAAATTAGTTTCCGAGCAGAAACTGTCATAGAAAAGGCAAGTAATTAATCCGATTGATAGCTTTTACTCTGTAGATAAAACTATTGCAAAAAGTTAATTTAGAATGTCTACTGTTGCAAAACCTATGTTTTGGAGCCTGGAAAAGAAATTGCAAAGTCCTATTTCTTTCTTATTTCAATAGTTACAAAGTGTGTCAAATAAAACATATAAATCAAATCCTGGTTTCCTGATTTCTCAGTTTTTAAACTGTTCTTAACACATGGTTTTTTACTTTCTTTATTTACACTCAGGGTCTGGGGGGGAATGGGTGAATGTCTGGATTGTACTTAGTTGTTGGCTGGGAACAAGGATAAAATTAGTATTTACTAAATCGGCAAAGTAATTTGCAGTAGAAAAATATGGAAATACACTGAAAAAAAATTAAACTATAATCATGCTTTACACACAGACTCCCCATTTTGTACCTTATTTTGCAAAAACACAAACACACTTGTAACCCAAACCCCTCTCTTCTGTCAAAATTTTTCTAACAATGCAATATGTTTATCATGTGATTTAAGCATTTCCATTCCTCATGAGACTATCTGAGCATTCTGTAATATTGCATAATTATTAAAGCAATACCTTTCCAGGTATTCTTAGATAATCTTCTGCAATTGTTCTTCCTAGTTTTGGTTTTTTAGATCCTGCACAAAATTTTTGGTGCTAAGCAAAAAATACATGGTATTGTTTACATATGTCAGCATGGAGCTTGTTAGCATGCATTCAACTCTTCACGGTGCAAATATATTCACAGTGCACCTGTACAGGAGAGGTGTTAGAAAGTGTGAGTGTTGAAATCATGATGAAGTTGTGATCTTCTAAGTCACACTGTTTTACAATTTTTAAATGCATTTTAAGTAAAGGGGTAGAATACTGTTCAGATTTGAACTTCAATGGAAGTGAACAGCCTGATATTGAAAGCATTAAATCCAAGCTCAAATAATTTTGAGCTCAGTGGAACAGCTATTTCTTTCAGTGAAAGCCAACACTGAATTTCATTTTCCAATGCAAAAGAACCCTTGTATTTAAGTAAAGGGAACACTGCTTGTCTTTAGAAGAACTGGGTGGTCTGTCTTAAGTTATCATATATTCCCTTTAATAATTCCTGGACATCCATATACTGTGAGATCCACAGGAATATGAATCCAATACACCTTGTCTTCTAATGTGTTTTTCAGTCTGTGCAGTATTTATAGCCCCTGCTGTGAGAAACATGATTGCATTCAAACAAAAATTTTGAAAATAGTGCATTCATTGTCAGATAGGACCTTAACACAGAAAGTTGTGATGGGAAAGATGGGAACCATGAAAGAATGAGCTGCTCTAGAATGTCCTACAGAGTGAAGAAAATTGATAAAAGGCAAAATAATTAGCATTGGTCAGAATGGCAGAGGAGGTGTCTTTTTTTTATAACTTCTCATTTAATTTTGTTCTGTACTCCTGAGGAGCACATTCAATGCAGCTACCTTAGGGTACAGCTGCAGTGGAACTGCAGATGAATCTCTGGGTGGCAGGACCTGAGACAAGAGGCCATGGATAGGCACTGACCCTTTGCACAACAAGGGGCATGGAGACCTGTGGCACAGATCACAAGCAGGTGAGAGACACTCAGATACACATCAGGAGATGAGGACTCAGCAGGAAGAGCCAAGACTTCCACATGTTTGGACTGCGAGGGTATAAACCCCCAGGATTTCCTTCCTCTAGAGGCATCGGCTCAAGATATTGCAGCATCATGATTACATTAATTTGATGATGCAGAGGTTTGATACTTAAAAATGGGAAACAGAGTCAAACCAGGGAGGAAAGCAGGTCTGACTATGTCAGTGGTGTGAATAGGGAGTCAAGTGGGGCACACATCTGGCTCAGTGGAGCCACCCATTGTGAAAAGCCTTCAGTCCCAGTGAAAGTCTTGGGTGGCAGGAATGTGACTGGCAGAGTGGCTCCCAAATGGTCAGACCAGGAAGTTTCCTTAATGCACACATCTCTTTAACTGGGTGGACTATTTATCCTGGATAAACTGAATAAACTGAACATATTGTGAGATAGTCACATGGTCAGCTTGGTATCAGTCATTAGACCATTTTAGATGCTCTTTTGTTGGGGGTTGGGTTTTTTTTCTTTCTTGTTCTCTCCTTATCACCTGTGGAATTTCTTCCCATTAAGTTGCTAATGGGAATTGGTGTCTTGAGACAGGTGGGGACCAACTGAGGAAGGCAGTGAGGGGAGACAAGCACACAATCAATGTGATTGATAAGCAAGCTCCGATTTATTGAAAAGTTCTGCTTGTTTATATAGTATCTAATAGGTGTTTCTCAGCAACAAGCTTCTCATTAGATATTAATATTAGTCACGTACATCAGGGTTTTCCCTACTTGCAGTTTCAGTTGCAGACAAGCTCCCTATTCTTTAGCTTAGCACACTTTACCTTAGATCCTGTCCTTGTACCCTAAAGATGTAACAATTTATTCGCATCCTGTCCTTGTGCCTTAACTGTGTTCTCGGGAGTCTCAGCTTGTACTGAGGCCTTTTTGCAACTATCATGCTGAATTAACAATTGTCAGACTGTTCACAATTTGTTAGACTATGCTGAGATTCCCAGGCTCAGATTCTCAGGCTCAAATTCTCAGGCCCAAAATCCTAAAACAGGGTCTCTAGACATGGGATTGCCTAAATAACTGCTCCATAGACCCATGGCCCATGGCGGGGGGTGGTAAGGGTGCCATGACCTTCCTGAAGAAGCGTCCTGAAAAAGACAGCTCAGGGGCACAGGCATGTCCTTCTCCCAGCCCAATGAGCAATGCTCGGCTTCGGCTTCTTCCTCAAGGTGACGTGGAGAAAGACAAGAGCTTTGTATGGCATTCCACAGCAAACAAGCCTTTATTAAGAGCAGGGCCCTCTGCAAATGGTGCCAGGGACAAAAGCTCCAAGTAACCAGAGATAAACAGGGGTTTATACAGGTTAGGTGAGGGGTGGGACAGAACTCGTGAACCAATAGGGAGAGGGTGCAGGGGCAGAGAAAAAGGAGAAGGGCCAATGGGTAACAAAGAATCAACATAGGATCAGGAAGGCCTCAGGGCTCTCACCCTAACCAAAAAGTTTGTGGTTCAAGGGTTGGCTCTCCAGGGGAGCACAGCAAGCCTTTCCCTGGCTGGATCTCCAGCCCCCACACAAGGAGACAAAAGAGGAAATAAGAGAGGACTGGGTGGACAGTGGGGCTGTGCCTTATGAAGAATTTTGAGATTTCCATAGCTAGTTTAATTTCAGCTGGGACCTGAAGCATAAGAGACTGAAAATCTACCTGCAATCTCGAAGATCACATCACTTAAGGAGACAAAAATATTTTGATAGGGCATACTGCTTTCCAATATTTGAGACTCCATGAACAGACACATGGATACTTCATCTCCTTTTTGTTATAAAGGGAAAATCACTGAATCCCTGCTTTTATGGTAATCCTGGAAGTATTCTGGGAAGCTCTGTGTCTAAAGCTCAGTAAGATCCTGGACTTACAGACCATGTCACCAACGTCTGGAAATTGGATTGCCTCAGGTAGTCTTTAGCTACCTCTAAAGACAGGAAGCTCACATGGCGGTTAGGAGCCATATGTTTGAGCCATATGTTTGAGCAGCTACCAGGTTCTGGTGGTCAAACAGCAGATTGCTTTGAAAAATTGCTCCAGATGAAGGAATTTGGATGCTACATGAGTATGAAAATTACTGTGGGCTTCCTGAATATTACCAATACCACCCAACCACTTTCTAGGCTCCAGTACAGTAAATAGCCAAAGGTCTTGCCAGTGATTAATAAATACGAAGACAAGGAGAGAGTTTGCTTTGGCAAATCTACCTATATTCTGTCTGATGCAAAATGTAAGCGTCTTTATCAAGGGTGATTTTATGGGGGAACAGGTATCTCAGTGGATGGGTAAATGCCAATATGCTTTTAGGAATTTTCTTAATCAACTTTAGAAAAAAACAACCGGGACCAGGGTAGAGAAAGTTCAAAACCCCTCAAGAATTACAAAAATGGTCTGATTACAGATGCAGACCTGTTAAAATTACATTGTGTCTATTTAGACATCAAAGTACTTTTTATAATGTGTCTATTTGTACAACTGATTACCCTAGAAAATATAATGTTAAGTAATATAAAAACCATGATAAAAGTCCAGGAAAAATAAATTGTTAAAAAGGTAGGTCAGAATTTCTGCACTATCCTTTTTTCACAGTGAGTACACACTTCATCTGTTTATATAGATAAATACACTATCTGGAATTGTAGGTAATGAATATTATATTAGACTGGTACTGTTAAATATCTTTATCAATGACACAGATGAAGGGATTGAGTGCACCCTCAGCAAGTTTTCAGATGACACCAAGCTGAGTGGTGCAGTTGACACTCCTGAAGGACAGGATGCCATCCAGAGGGATCTGGAAAAGCTTGAGAAGTGGCCCATGGGAATTTCATGAGGACCAACAAAGCCAAATGTAGGTCCTGTACATGAACTGGGGCAACCTCTGCTATCAAAATGGGCTGGAGACTGAATGCATTGACAGCAGCTCTGCACAGAAGGACTTGGGGGCACTGGTGGGTGTAAAACCGGACATGAGCAAACAAGGGCTCCCCTGGTTCAAGAAAGACATAGACCTTATGGAGATGGTCCAGAGGAGAGGCACAAAAATGATCAGAGAGCTGGAGCACATACTCTGTGGGGATAAACTTAGAGAATTCGAATTGTTCAGCCTGAAGAAGAGAAGGCTCTGGGAACATCTTATTATGGCCATTCAGTATCAAAAGGGGACTTGTCAGAAAGATGAGAACAGACATTTTAATAAAGCCTGTTGCAACAGGACAGGGCTTTAAATTTAAAGAGAGGAAATTCAGAAAAAGGTGTAGGAAGAACTTTTTTATGATGAGGGTGGTGAAGCTTGCAGAGGTTGCCCAAAGAGCTGATGGATACCTCATCACTGGAACATTCGAAGTCAGGCTGTCTGAGGCTCTGAGTAACCTCAATTCATCCCTCCCTTGCAGTGGGTTTGAAGTAGATTAGCTTTCAACACAAACTATCCTATGATTTTATTATAGGGTGGAAAGCAGATTTCTATGCTTCACAGTTTTACACAGTATTGGGTCATTATTGTACTGACATCCTGTTAAAATATTTTGCGGTACTTCTTTTATGTAACTATTATCTAGCTCTTGACCTCAGGGTACTAAATGAGATGAGAAGAAGATATTGCCTTTTGTAGTACTGCCATGAAGTCAAGAAAAAATTAAATGTAGAACGTAGTTGGAAGCCAATGAAACCCTTGTCTGTCTTTTCCCTCAGGTTCTGATTCATTAAGAACAAAACGACATTCAGGCAAATGCCAGTAGATTATTGATTTGGCTGACATCAGTAGGATTTATGTTTAAAGTTAATCACATATCGGTTCTAGTTTTGCCTTATTATTTTTTTAATCATGCTAATATGATTCAAAAAAGCCTTCTGTGTATCAAAATTCTGGTATATGTGGATCTTAAAAAATCAACAAAATATCTTCACAAACATCTTTTGCATCTACAGATGCAAGTGTGAAAAGGTCTTTAATGTGATAAAATTCCGGGTAATTCCTCCTTCTTGTTACACCACTCTGCTGTCATTGTTTGAATGCCTTAATGATTTCTTGAAGTACTGCTCCTTTTCAACAAAGTTAGTGGTCTTGTGAAAGAAATCATACTGTGTTTACAAACAGTATGAGTAAGAAGGTTTAAATACTGCATAACAATATTTGTAGATAAGGTGAAAACAAGGGTCTAATGAATGCTTACTGAGAAACGAATGATCTGCAAAGAGAGAGAGCCTCCCTACTTCCTGCTAATGTCATGTGGGAGTTCAAGGTGCCCAAATTTACTTTAGAATATGCTCCTTACTGATCTCAACACCAGTAAAAAAAATCTTAAATACATTGTACATTCACTAACCTAGACTGGTGTTCCAAGAGAGACCAGTCTGCTGAGTCTGGTTGTGTTTCTTTGCACGGTAAATATTGGTGTCATGCTATCATTTGTCTGGTCTTGGTTATGATTGTGCATATGTTCATGTCAGAGAATTGCTGATAATGCTGGTCTCCTGCTCCAAGACCTGGGTCAACCTATAATTAGGAAAAAGCACCATAAAGGAGGCAAAAACTTCCCACCTGGGATATTGGTTAGGTTTGCTTTCCCATTTCTATTAACAAGAGTTTTCAGGCTCGACTGCGTAAGAGAAATGTAATCAGGAAAAATATTCTAAGGACAAATGTGATTCCATTGTACATAGATACAAAACCCTAGTATTTAAAAAGAAACAAAACTAAACAATTGTTCTGGAAAATAAGGAAGGCAATGAAATATCAGGTAAAATTATTCTGCCAAAGGTAAATAATTTCTTGGTAGGGCAGTTGTTAAATACTTACAAACACTGGAAACTTTAAAGAACATTATCAATTCAGTATTCAGCTTTTAGAACCTGAAAGAACTTATATTGAAAGATCATTGTTTCTTATATGTTATGTGCACAAAATAACTTGTAGATACTGTGTTCTTCTGACTGTATTAACCAAGGCTTATTTCAAATTCTCTTAGTGTTAATTTTCATGACTTGAAATTCAAATTGTATTGTCATCTACCTTTTGACCATAATTCCATGACTACAGTGATAGAAGGGCTTGTCAAACATAATATTGCATGATTTTTCTGGCTGACCACTGCAGTGAGGTCCTTTGAGTAATAGATTAAAAAAAACTATTAATAAAGTTATGAGATTTATATAAATACATTAGGGGGAAAAAAGGGAGAATGCTTGAAAAATGTATTAAAATTAAAATTATTTCCCAAAATCAGGATGTTCGCCATATTTCCCAAATTAGTGGAAGGTGTAAAACACATAGCATAACTACAGTCTTGCAGAGCTTGCATTTTAAAGAAAATTTTTTAGAAAATGTTTTTTGGAAAATAATTGTCAGAAAGAAGGTTTTTTTGAAATAAAGAATTCACCCCAAAATCTATATTAACACTTTTAACTGAGCCAATACATTACTGGTAAATGCTTGTAATGGAAAAGTTACTTCTGAGATGACATATCAAGAACTTTGAAATTGCTTTACCTGCTGAATGAACTGTAAGTTTCTGCATCCATGCCTGTGTAGCGGCCTCTACTAGCTATTTTAATCTATGGCATATGACAGCAATAATGATTAAAAGGTATTCCTGACAGCTGGAGACATGTGCAGATGAGACACTAAATATAAGATACAGTCTGTCTTTTTCTGGACTGCTTCTAACATTAATTTTAAGCAGAATTGATGAATATTCAATATATTACCTAACTGCGACATCTAAATGAAAATTAGACAGTAACAAAACAACAGATGTGAGATTTGTGTGTGAATTTCTTCAGCAACATCTCCTATGTAACCTGGCAATTTTTACAGCTGTCAGGTGGGATTCAAAATGTGGTAGGTAGCTCTTTTTAAGACACTCGAAACTGGCTTAAGATTTTTTAATAACAACATAAATGGAACATGATTGGGATCTTTATCTGCGTCAACAAAAAAAAAAATCCATTTGCAACAACAGGAGACTTGTAAGTGCTGTAACTTTTCCACTCCTCTAAAAAATCTAGACAAAAAGCATCTATCATGATTGATACAATTTTTTGCTCTTTATGTGTATTGTAAGCATGTCTATAGAAGCACAAGATTTCAAGGAAAAAAGAGTAATTACTTAAAAGAAGCCATTTTATTACCTAGATTGGTTTCACTTTTTAAAATGTGTGTTATCTTTTTGGTTTTTTTTCTTAGTAATTTTCTTAATAATTGCTATGAGGATAAAATTATTCTGGATACACTCTGTATTTGAAACTATATTAGCATGAAAAGCATGAAACTATATTAGCATGAAAAGTTTCACTGAAGAGTTAATGGAAGCAGAGATACAAGATCCATGGAACCAGTGGGGATACATATGGGTTCACATATTAAAATACTATCTTTTCCATTGGCTGCACTCAATCCTTTGAAAACTGTGGACTGTTTTCCATGTTTAAATATTTGATTCTGTAGTGGTGGTCAGTGCTTTCGACAGGAGTTTGCTTTGCTGTGCCCAAGCCTAGGAACCACACATTTGCAGGAGAGACTGTTCCATTTCCTCCTGCATGCCTATTCTTTTGTGGATAGAAAGAGACATTGGGAATAAGATTTCCTATTCACTGACTAGGTTCAAAAGAGTCAGACAGACTAGCTTCTCCTATTAGCTTCTCTGCTGTACCTGTCAAAGGACTGAGATTCTTAGAATTGCTGCTTACCTGATGAAACTGGGGATTAGGGATGGGGAAAGGAAATGATGGTGCTTCATGCATTCCTGTATATTTTATCAAATGGCAGCATGTTACTTTGTGGTCCAGGCAGATTTGGCAAGTAGGAAATTTACCTCAGCTGCTGCCTAGTAGTGTATAATGCCTACTGAGTATATGAAGCTTGGGTCTAAAAAGCTGAGCTGCTCTCAATATGAATGATTGAGCAATGCCTGTGTGAGGCAATGAATACAGCAGAGAGTGGAACCCAGGCTAATCAAAACAGAGTACCTGTGGTCTGAGATACATTAGCCATGGAGACTGCAGGAGGATATAAGGATGTAAAGACTAGGGAATGTCCAGATAAGGCCTTTGAATGCAGGCTGTTAATAATGTTTGGAGCCTGAGAGCATGCTTAGATGAGTTTATTAGTTAGCTAGATAGTACATGTGAACACTCAGTAGAAGTCTGACAGCTGATAAGATTAAATTATAATATCATTTGGGAAACAAGAAATACATATAAGGAAAAATTGATTTAAGTGTGATACAGTTTAAAGAGTGTAAGTGCATTAGGATTGCACATGTATATGACACTTGATTTGCAGTGTGGGTATTGCTGTGTGTCATTGTCCCTTAAGAAATTCAAACATTTGAGTAGTCAGTCTGACTGTGAACTGAGCTTTGGGGCTAGGCATATCTAGCTGAATGAAGTAAAATTGGCATCAGAGGCATATTCTGGACTAATCAAAAATAGTGGATTAATGAACATTCACATGCTGGCATACTAGCAGCTCTGGAAGCAGCAGCTAGTGTGATTTGGCATTAGGCCTTACAGTTCTGAGCTAGTGTTTGGATGAAATGAGGGAATCCCTTTAACTTTGTGGGGGTGACCCTTGATTATGTAACAGTGTCCACCAAGAGTAATGACACCCATTTGAAACTGTGACATTCACAAATACTTTGTGATAAAAAAGGACTAAATTAAATGAAAGATTAAATGTAAGGGAAATATTCTTGTGTGTGTACCTGATTTAGAGGAGCAAACTGTTAAGAATCCAGCTTATACCACATCCAGACATCTTTTCATCCATTAGAACAAGCTTCTGAAAATAATGGAAGAATGGTTTCTTACTAACTGTTAATCATAAATAAAGTTAAAGAATCTATTGAAAAACATTTTTTTTTTAATTAATAGATATTAAAGAAAAAGACAATTTGGGAAAAAAAATCAAGAAAAATATAACGTTTATGAATTCAAGCAAGCTGCATTACAGTGAAAACCAGAAAGATAAGAATCTGTACATATTCCTTGAGAACATGTGTTTTTTATTGTGAGTATATTCACCGGGAAAGCAAGATTCATCTATACTTACACCAAATAATTTAATCTATTGATACTGATGTGGTGAGAAAAAGGTGAGGAAGCAAGTCTTCAGGTTACAAGTCTGACAGCGAAACAAGGAAAAGATTTTCCTAATTTTTTAACTGCACCTATTAGATATAAAGTTAGACTTATACAGTTTAGTGTCAGATAATTTATGGATGTCAAAAAAGACTGTAGATTTAGCATAAAGATGAACAACCTGAAATTGATAACAACATGGTAACAACCGCCTCACAATATGAAAGAGGAAGATTTGTAATACGAGCAAAAGACATTACTAGCATACGTGGGAGGGAAATTCTATTGAGACAGTTATCTAAAAGTATACCATGTACATACATGTGTGCTATGTGGGCAGAGCAGACAATCATATAAGAAAATTAGTCAGTTACCTACAGATCATAAAATAAAACTTTTATGAGTTGCCTTAATAATGTACTGAAATGCTATCTGTAATCTGCATCAGGTGTTTGTGACCTGGGGCTGAATCCGCATGATCCTTCTGATAGTTGATGTGGAAAGTGGTAGAGGCAAACCCTATGCACAGAACCTTGGAATTATCTTTTCAGGCTTTAATAACAGGAAGCCTCTCTCAAATGTCATCTCACATGATATAATGGATTCTATGGTTTTACTTCATGGTGAAAGAAAAGGGCAAAGAACTACAGTGAATAAATGGCTAGCTGCTAATAACCAATAAAAATAATATTTTTACCTCCTAATTAATTGAGCCTAAGGGAAACCAAGTATTGTTAATCAAAACAGGAGTTATGTCAGTCAGAGAAATGGGCTTGGATATTTTTGAAGACTTTCTTTCGAGTGACTTGCAATTCCCATCATACAACTGGTTTGCCCTCACAATAATATATATATAATATTAGAATAATTGAAACTTTTTTTTTGTATAAATGCTTATTATTTTACAAAATAAGTAAGAGAATTGAGTTCTGTGAATCTAGTTAGGAAAGTTAAATCAATTTCATTTTATCCAGTAAGATATTCTCATTTAGTAGCTTCTGAGAAACTGATTTATCAGTCTACATTATTTCTATCAGTGGAATAACTCACAAAACAACGTGTTCTTTAGCTTGGAAGCTCAAGAACTTTCCCATTAAATACCTCAAAATGCTTTTAGTGGATCTTCTTGTTTTTAATGGAGGAAGAGTGGAGTCACAAATGGGAAATGATATGGGTATGAATCAGATAGCATTTATTTTTTTACAAATTTAGTGCAGAATTAAGTGTATGAGTCTGTTAAGTAGGATATCACATAACCTAACTAAATCTGAATTTATCCAAAAAAGAAATGGAGCTTTCACTTCTTTGCTTGGCAAAAGTACTCCTAGCCACCAGTGTAATTAGATACATTCAAATATATAGCAAGTATTATTAATTTGAATTAGAATCTGTGAGTTATCATCAAAAGCAGAGTAAGGCATGGTGGATGAGCCACTTGACTGAGATTTTGGGAAAGGCTGTTTGAAAGAGTGCAAAAATAAAAAGATCACAGAATGTTTAAGGCTGAGAGAGACATAGGTCAATGACACAGTGGGTTGCCTTATCCAGCCTCCCTGCTTGAGTAGGGTCCTGCTAGAGCTCATGGCACAGAAGTGCGTCCAGACAGTTCCTAAATATCTGAAAATGATACACGGAAGTAATAGGACTAGTGAAATTTTCCATGGTTTCATGTAAAGTTGAAACATTGTTCAGCTGAACTGCAATGTGGAAATTACTCTGGAAAGTGGAAATAGTTCAGAAGATATATCCAGGTTAGAAGATTAAAGTACTGAAAGAACTGTTTTTTCTGTTACCATAAATATGATTCAGAATGTCTCTATTTGAACCTAGGGATTTAGCTAATAAATTCTGTCCTTATAGAATAAAAAACCAAATAGTTTCCTTAGGCAATAAAAAAATCCATGTTATTTTATTTGATTTACAAAACTCTTTGCTGCTTATGGCACTAAATCCAACTCTGTTTTTTGAGGTAAAACTCTTACTGGATTCTACAGCAAACATATTTTTATTTGAAGTTGCAACCTCTGGCAGAGAAACTGCTTTCCTTATATTTTTTCCCAGGACAATGAATTAATTTTTTTCTAGACACAATACTATCATAGTTCCGTAAGAAAATTTCTTTTCTGTCCCTCCTAGTGACAGTTGTAGTAAAAAAAAATGATGGCAAAATAAGATCTACAGTTAATTAAAAAACACCCAATCCCCAAAAAACAACAGGTTCCATTTTCTTTGGATTTGGCTTGGTGCATTAAGCTCTTTAAATTATTTAATTTTGGTGGCATCTGTATTGTGATGACACCAAAATTTAAACACTGAAACTACAAGTGGTGTATCCAGAGGAGAAACTCGAACCCAAACAGGAAAAAAAGCCCAGAAATTACAATAAATAAAGGGTATGTCTCCAAGCTGCATGGTGATCAACTGCCTCATGAGAATACAGAATCAAAAGACAAATGAACCATCTTCAGGAATTGCCACATATCATAATAAGTTATGAGTATTTATTTTGGAGAATTTCTGTAGAAACATGGAGAATTTGCAGAGTTCATAACAGTCATGTCCACCAAGTCATGAAAATAGCTGACATATGTGACCCTATCAAAACAAGTACAGAGATGCTTTCTGAAGGAACAGAGGGGCTGTCAAGTCTCTCACCATTCCCTATCCCTTGCCTCTTTCAGTAAAGTAAGATAAAATAATTTAAAGCAGAAGGAGACATAGATTGCATTGTAAAGAACAGAAACAAAGTTAAACTGGGAACACTGACAAAAAAAGTCAGGGAAGGGGGCTTTTAATAACTTTACTCACAGAAAAATGATCTTTTTTGTGCTTTTTTGACTGCCTAACATATAACTTGGCTGGTTTTGAGAACAGAAGTTTTAGAATTGCAGTGAGAGGAAAATGAGTACCTATTATATATATTATCATTTGCAGAATTTTTTTGGAGACATATCATCCTGCAGAATCTTTTATACTATGTCCATCATTATCAAATCTTGGATGGACCATTATAATTTTTATAAAGGATAAAGAAAGTAAGACTCTGCCTTGGTCTAAGAGGATTGAGTTAGAGAACACCTGGGAAAACTTGACATCCACAAGTCAATGGGCTCTGATTCTCAGCATCCATGAGTACTGAGAATGAGGGCTAAAACAATAACTAGACAACTCATAATATCTTCAAAAAGTTGTGGCCATCAAGAAAGGTGCCTGAGGACTGGATGGAAGCAAACATTTCTCCTGACTTTAACAAGGGCAAGAAGAAAGACCTAGGGAACAACTGGCCAGTCAGCCTCACCTCAGTCCCTGGAAAGATGATGGAGTGCCTCATTCTGGGAGCCATCTCATCCATGCAGATGACAAGGAGGTGATCAGGAATGGTCAGCATGGATTCACGGAAGGTAAGTCATGCTCAACCAACCTGATTGCCTTCTACAATGAGACAACCACCTATTGAAGGCACACAGCTGGTGGCAGTTGGGAGTGGGGCTGTGATTGACTCTCCTCCCTAAAGGGCTACAGCTGTGTAGAGCAGATGCCTAGTATTAAAGGCAATAAGCCATGTACTGACTAATCACAAAATGGCACACAGGTGAAACAGGTGTAGCATCAAGGGTATAAGAAGGGGCACCAGAGAATGAGCAAGGGGCTAGCAAAACTCGAACAACAAGCAAGAAGCTAGCAAAAGCTTGCAGAAAAAAACAAGCAAGAAGCTAGCAGAAGCTTGCAGCATTCCTTGGGGCTGCCTGTAGCTCCACCATCCCTTCGCTGCCTGTCTACTACAACCACCTGGATGGATGAACAGAGAGCAGTGGATATTGTCTACCTCATCTTTAGCAAGGCTTTTGACACTGTCTCTCACAACCTCTTCACAGGCAAACTCAGGAAGTATGGACTGGATGAGTGAACAGTGAGGTGGATTGAGAACTGGCTGAATGGCAGATTTCAGAAGATTCTAGTGTGTGGCACAGGGTCTAGTTGGAGGCCTGTCAATAGTGGTGTTCCCCATGGGTCAATACTGGCCACAGTATTGTTTAACTTATTCATGAATAACTTGGATGAAGGGACAGGTGCCTCCTCAGCCTGTTTGCTGATGACACAAAGCTGGGTGGAGTGGATGATACTCCAGAGAGCTGTGCAGCCCTTCAGAAGGATCTCAACATGTTAGAGATATGGGCAGAGAAGAACTAGCTAATTTTTAACAAAGGCAAGTGCAGGGTCCTGTACCTGGGGAAAGGCAATCCCTGTCCCCAGGACAGGCTGGGGACTGACCTACTGGAAAGCAGCTCTGCAGAGAAGGACTTGAGAGTCCTAGTGGACAACAAGCTGTCCATGAGTCAGCAGTGCCCTTGGGGCTAAGAAGGACAGTAGTATCCTAGGGTGCCTTAGGAAGAGCTTTGATAGCAGGTTGAGGGAGGTGATCCTGCTTCTCTGCTCTGTCCTGGTGAGGCACATCTGGAGTGCTGTGTTCGGTTCTCAGCTCCTTAGTACCAAAGGCATGGAACTCCCAGAAAGGGTCCAGCAAAAGTCTAGGAATTTAGATTAAGGGACTGGAGCATCTCCTTTTGGAAGGGAACACTGGGAGAGTTGGGCCTGTTAAGTTAAAATGGCTCCATTTTCTGATACTTCTAAATCTTTTTAGAGGTGCCAGGACCTCTCCAGCTATTGTATGAAGATCTAGGTACTTAAATTGGAATTGTGCGGGGGCTGTGTGCTTTTCTTGATAAGATTTTATGAGGCTTTGGATGTGAGTTGGACTATACTAAAAGCCTGGGCATAGTGGGAGATGTTCAGAAGATCTTAGTTATGTGAATTCTTTAGTCTAAAAATTTCAATATAGTCAGTCAGACAGTATAAATTGGCCTAAAGTATTAATAAAACCCCATTTTTTTAATAATCTCAGTATTTTTTCCCACCTCTTTGCTACAGCCCATTCTCAAGATAAAGTTGACTAAAGACGTTACCGTCACAATTTTTATATAAAGCACTAATTCTGTTTGAGGTTGCTGTGGGTAGACCTCATGTGCACAACAGATTGTATATGTGAAAAGTGCTAGGTAAACGTGAAAAATTTATTTTGCAAACAAATATCACATTCAGTTTTCTTTTGTAAGAGTTCCCTTGATAACATCTGTCACTGATGGTGGAGACAGGAATGTGACACACACACACCAAGGGTCATGCAGCAACAGCCAATTTTATCTTCCTTATATAGATCAGAAGGCTCCTGAGGTTAATCCTCAAGCTAGTTGCCAACCAGCCAATAGCAGCCTAAATCCCCAATGGCCTGGGCCTGCTCTCCTAAGGGTCAAGTTACATAAGCAAGGCAATTATGTAATCAACCACATATTTCAGTTATAAAGTTGGAATTATTTATAACTGTGAGGCCTACAGGCCAGCTGTAGGCCTTCACAAGCATCTTTCAAATGACAAAGGACTTAAAAATATTTGAATTTTGAAAGTTCTTTTCTCCTCTGTTTTTATGTATTCTTGAAGCATCAAGTGCACTACAAAGCTATTGTGGTGAATGAATTATTATGGTGATGATGAATTATTTCACTACAATAAATGACACCAAAGACAATGTTTTATAGACCTTTTGCTTAAAATCTGCACAAAATGAATTAGAGCCAACAGAGAAGCTTTTCTAATGATTTTAAAAATCAATTAAAAAGCCTTGCTTTGAAAGAAAATCTCTTTTCACTGCCATATGAGTGGCATTTACTTTTTTCATTCTACACTTCCCATAACTTACTCTTAATGGTCTTCCATTCAGTTCAACAGAGCCAAGGTTCTCCTAAGTCTCTTGGAGGGTGATTCTGTCTTCCATCCCCTCATTTGAGGGCACTTGATGCTTGTGGCCTGCTCTCTTTTTCTCTATTCTAGCTCTTCATTGGATTACAGCCATTACAGTCACTTCATCATTTGCTCTAGCTTGGAGCCCGTTTCTTGGCTCTGGAATTTGAAGCTGCCCCTTCCCCAACAGATTTTTAGAAACATGTTACAAAGAAACAGAGTCTTTTTCTCTCTCGTGATTCACCAAAAAGGGTTTTCAATTCTCTCCTCTTCCCTCTTATCTAGCCTGGATATCTTCTTTCACTGACCTCTAAGTCCCATTCTGTTCTCTTACATAGCTTCATATTTCAACTTTTCTCTCATGGGGAGAAAGGTGCAGCATTGAAAGAGTTAAGTTCTGGGCCAGCCGGTCGGTGTCACATGATCTCAGCACAAGAGCTGATGGATCGGAGGCTTCTTTTTCTCCTATGCTGCTGCCCAGGGAAAGGAAGGGAAAAGTGATTTCGAAGAAGTAGCTCGGCTGACATCCTGCCTGACTTGGGTTTTTTCCTTATTTTTGGCTTGCCACCCTTCCCTCTCCCGATGGAATGGGGGAGGGGCAGGCCCGCGGCTTCTTGGCTCGTTTTTCACAGCAGGGAATGGCACCGCTGGGCTCTAGCCCCTGCGGCAGGAATGCTGGAATGTGCTGGGGGCGGGCAAAAGGGGAAAAAAAGACAGGGAAGACCCCCCTAGGCCTCCCCCGATGGAGTCTGCCCTACCTGACTTGCTGACCACCGGAAAAGAGAGAGCTCCTTCTTCCTGTGCCTAGTTTAACAGGGTGTTTTAGCAGGGGCGTGTTTAAAAAAACCTCACTTCCTATTCTAACACTTTTCAAACCACAACACTAAGGAAACATGAAAAATTAAAAGTTAACTGCAGTTCAAATCATCTGCATTTATCATGCCTAAGTGCATAAAAAGTCATGTCCTCAGGACCAGAAAACCAATCACATCACAACAATATAACATTTTTAAAGCAAAATTTTTGTCATGCACAGTGTGCAATATTTCAATACTTGTGTTTCTACACCGTGTGTCCTGTATTGACAGGTAAATAAGGAGACATTTTATTTATAGCATAATTACAAAGGGATATTTTGTTTAAAAAACAGAAAAGCGAAGGTGAAGTGACCTAATTCCATAGGAATTTCTGCTTATTATAGTCCAGAATGACTCACAGAACCTAAATGATTCTAAAAATAACAGTGTGTTAATTTTTCTTAGGAATCAAAATAGATTAAAAGGAGATTAATGTGCTTTTCCCAGAAAATCCCTAAATATTTTGAGTTTCTTTTGTTCGTATTTGCTGAATATGACAATAGGGAAGACTGTGCATCTGTAAAAGACGATAAAACAGAAACAAATAAAAATACATTGTTTGACCCCCTTTTTCATCCACCTTAATTTACAAAATTAAATGAAATTTTCTCAGCTGAAGAAGGTAACCAATGATGGTTTAATGAAGAGCAATAAAAAGTAGTTCTGCAAAGTAGAGTAGTAGTTAAGTACTCTGTACAATTCTGGGCTCCTCAGTGCTACAGAGATATGAAACTCCTGGAGTGGGTCTAGAGCAGAGAAGGGCAAAGAAGATAATTAAGGGACTGAAGCATCTCTTTTGAGAGGAAAGGCTGAGGGAGCTAGGGCTGTGCAAGCTGGAGAACAGATCAGTGAGAGGAGACCTCATCAATGTATGTGATTATCTGAAGAGATAACCACAGAGTGTGAAGGTGTCAGAGGATGGATGAGGCTCTGCATGGTGGTACCCAACAATAGGACAAGAGGCAGTGGGCAAAAACTTATGCACTGGAAGTTCCACATTTTACTGCAAAGTGACTGAGCACTGGAACAGATTGAGAAATGAGTCTCCGTCATTTGGCTTTGGAGTCTCTGTCACTGGAGACATTCCAGAAGTGTCTGGACACAATTCTGGGCCATGTGCTCTGGGATGATCCTGCTGGAGCAGGGAGGTTGTACCAGATAACCCACTCTGGTCTCTTCCAACATTCCTCAGTCTGTGATTCTGCGAATCACATTCTAGCATCTGTATAACTATGAAAAATTATAAGGAAGTTACCGATCCCCTACCATGAAAACTTCTGGCAGCTGAAGTGATTCTGGATGTAGCCGTAAAATAAAATTTCAGAAGCTAGAGGCAACTGTCTACACATGGACTATTGTCTATGTGCAGGCAGGGCTCTGCATAATGTTTTCTGAGTGAGGAAAGGAGGAAGTAGAAATTCTGATTCCCTGTGCTGTGTTTATGTTGCTTTCTCGTATCCTTTGTAAGAGATGATTAGTTAGACAATGATAGGCAGGAATCCTTTTTATAGTATTTACTTTATTCTAAATGTCCAAACTGGGATAACCATACTCTTTTAGTGGAAAATTTTTTANGGAATTTGAAGCTGCCCCTTCCCCAACAGATTTTTAGAAACATGTTACAAAGAAACAGAGTCTTTTTCTCTCTCGTGATTCACCAAAAAGGGTTTTCAATTCTCTCCTCTTCCCTCTTATCTAGCCTGGATATCTTCTTTCACTGACCTCTAAGTCCCATTCTGTTCTCTTACATAGCTTCATATTTCAACTTTTCTCTCATGGGGAGAAAGGTGCAGCATTGAAAGAGTTAAGTTCTGGGCCAGCCGGTCGGTGTCACATGATCTCAGCACAAGAGCTGATGGATCGGAGGCTTCTTTTTCTCCTATGCTGCTGCCCAGGGAAAGGAAGGGAAAAGTGATTTCGAAGAAGTAGCTCGGCTGACATCCTGCCTGACTTGGGTTTTTTCCTTATTTTTGGCTTGCCACCCTTCCCTCTCCCGATGGAATGGGGGAGGGGCAGGCCCGCGGCTTCTTGGCTCGTTTTTCACAGCAGGGAATGGCACCGCTGGGCTCTAGCCCCTGCGGCAGGAATGCTGGAATGTGCTGGGGGCGGGCAAAAGGGGAAAAAAAGACAGGGAAGACCCCCCTAGGCCTCCCCCCATGGAGTCTGCCCCACCTGACTTGCTGACCACCGGAAAAGAGAGAGCTCCTTCTTCCTGTGCCTAGTTTAACAGGGTGTTTTAGCAGGGGCGTGTTTAAAAAAACCTCACTTCCTATTCTAACACTTTTCAAACCACAACACTAAGGAAACATGAAAAATTAAAAGTTAACTGCAGTTCAAATCATCTGCATTTATCATGCCTAAGTGCATAAAAAGTCATGTCCTCAGGACCAGAAAACCAATCACATCACAACAATATAACATTTTTAAAGCAAAATTTTTGTCATGCACAGTGTGCAATATTTCAATACTTGTGTTTCTACACCGTGTGTCCTGTATTGACAGGTAAATAAGGAGACATTTTATTTATAGCATAATTACAAAGGGATATTTTGTTTAAAAAACAGAAAAGCGAAGGTGAAGTGACCTAATTCCATAGGAATTTCTGCTTATTATAGTCCAGAATGACTCACAGAACCTAAATGATTCTAAAAATAACAGTGTGTTAATTTTTCTTAGGAATCAAAATAGATTAAAAGGAGATTAATGTGCTTTTCCCAGAAAATCCCTAAATATTTTGAGTTTCTTTTGTTCGTATTTGCTGAATATGACAATAGGGAAGACTGTGCATCTGTAAAAGACGATAAAACAGAAACAAATAAAAATACATTGTTTGACCCCCTTTTTCATCCACCTTAATTTACAAAATTAAATGAAATTTTCTCAGCTGAAGAAGGTAACCAATGATGGTTTAATGAAGAGCAATAAAAAGTAGTTCTGCAAAGTAGAGTAGTAGTTAAGTACTCTGTACAATTCTGGGCTCCTCAGTGCTACAGAGATATGAAACTCCTGGAGTGGGTCTAGAGCAGAGAAGGGCAAAGAAGATAATTAAGGGACTGAAGCATCTCTTTTGAGAGGAAAGGCTGAGGGAGCTAGGGCTGTGCAAGCTGGAGAACAGATCAGTGAGAGGAGACCTCATCAATGTATGTGATTATCTGAAGAGATAACCACAGAGTGTGAAGGTGCTCAGAGGATGGATGAGGCTCTGCATGGTGGTACCCAACAATAGGACAAGAGGCAGTGGGCAAAAACTTATGCACTGGAAGTTCCACATTTTACTGCAATGACTGAGCACTGGAACAGATTGAGAAATGAGTCTCCGTCATTTGGCTTTGGAGTCTCTGTCACTGGAGACATTCCAGAAGTGTCTGGACACAATTCTGGGCCATGTGCTCTGGGATGATCCTGCTGGAGCAGGGAGGTTGTACCAGATAACCCACTCTGGTCTCTTCCAACATTCCTCAGTCTGTGATTCTGCGAATCACATTCTAGCATCTGTATAACTATGAAAAATTATAAGGAAGTTACCGATCCCCTACCATGAAAACTTCTGGCAGCTGAAGTGATTCTGGATGTAGCCGTAAAATAAAATTTCAGAAGCTAGAGGCAACTGTCTACACATGGACTATTGTCTATGTGCAGGCAGGGCTCTGCATAATGTTTTCTGAGTGAGGAAAGGAGGAAGTAGAAATTCTGATTCCCTGTGCTGTGTTTATGTTGCTTTCTCGTATCCTTTGTAAGAGATGATTAGTTAGACAATGATAGGCAGGAATCCTTTTTATAGTATTTACTTTATTCTAAATGTCCAAACTGGGATAACCATACTCTTTTAGTGGAAAATTTTTTAGTATTATTTTCCTACATCTCTCAATACTTATTGTCTATCTAGATCATATGCCACTCATCATTCTCATTCCAGTGCTAAAATTCTCCACTTTATAAGAATAAATAATTGTAGAGTAGTAGTTGGTTAAGTGATTTTTACATTATTTATTGACAATTATTATTTTAAAAGGAATTTTCTATTCCCAAATATGCCAAAGGTATGCCAGTAAAAAATATTGATCTAAGTTACTGTATGGAAATATTAGTCCATTCTGTTCACTACTGATTGAAAATGTGGATCTAAATCCCTGTAAGAGACTCCTAATAGTTCTCTTGGGAGATTACACTCAACATGTAAAACGTGGTGGAGATATTCAATCTTGCATAGACTTTTATACACACATAATGCACCCAGATGTTGACTTTGCTACATTAATATGTGAAGAATAAGAATATGGAAAAGTACAATTCATGGTTAAGTACTTGTTAAAGTGGGCTAAATTATCTACAAGTAACTGTCTGTCACCATTGCAGTATGATTTAATGTGATCCCTTCAGAACTGTTTTCTATGTGACAGAAGTTCGCAGGGAGGTTCAGGGATATCTTTAAGAGATTATGCCATCTGAATTATGGATTCAAACAGTGCTACCTTTTACATGATCATAGAAAATGAAATGGTTTTTGATTTATAGATATTTTATTCCAATGTATATTTCCCCATTATTATTCACCTAAAACTAGGCAATATATATAGATATTTTTCACATTTTCCTTTGAATCCTCCAGCAAATGATATTTAAAATTAAATGGCACCACTACTTAGGTGAAATGTGAGATAAAGCTATTATTACTGAACTAGCAAAAAGGCTCATAATAGCTACTACTAAGAAACAAAGAAACTAAGAAACAAAGCCTGGACAGCAATACAAGATTTGACTGCCAGGCACTGAAATGGTTCATACTTTAAATATGGTTATGAAGGAGTTTTTCCCATTATAGCAAAAACTTTATAAAGAAGCTATGGCACAGAAACCTACCCCTCCTTGAAGATGCCCAGCTGGAACTTTGGACTGTGAGTTAAGCCACCTAGATTAGCTAAAGGGGACACTAATGTTCAATCATCTCAGGCTGAGAGAAAAGAATGCATCCACAAGACAACCAAACCCAGTATCTGCACTGAGAATCATCCCTGGCTGTGTTTGGAGTGGGGAACACCACAGCCCATGGAGGCCAGGTTTTCACAGACTCCCCCCTCAAAACGAGGTGGGGAGGAGGAGGTGCGCGGTGTAACCTCTGGTCAGAGGTACTGAACACCCATTGTCCCTTACACAAACCAGCCCAGCTGGGAAGCCCCAACCCCAGGAAGGCCACATCCATGGGACAGTCATGTGGGAGGCAGATGAGGAAGTGTGATAATCTATCAAAGACACCTGAAATGCACCCAAACTCATTCCTGATGCTTTCCACCACAGGACAGCATGTGATACAAATGATGCAACAGATCAAGAGTCCGCTGCAAGAGACTCTGTCGAACTGCACCAACCAACTCTGGAGGAGGTACCTGGGCATTCCCACCTGTCCTGAACGTATATTAATCTATTGGGTTCTATGCTTTTGGAGGGACCCTCACCACAAGAAGACCAGCTGGAGAGGATCATTGGGACACTGGTGGGATCTGTGGAATGGTGATATTGTCTCTGTCACTCTCTTTCTGTCCCCCCACCTCTTTTCTACTTCTTTCTCTTACTCTTACTTCGTCTCTCTCTCTCTCTCTCATATTTACTATTAAATAAAACCCATACCATTGACTTTGGCATATGGACTTGTTTGCACCTTAATGCATAGAAATGCAGAGGGATTTCTAATAACTTTCAAAACCAGACCATAACATTGGCATGGAGAGTGTTGACTTTTAAATTGTTTATTGAAATTATTTTCTTGAATTCAAGGCCTTGTTTTGGTGGTATTTAGTTTAGAATAGATAAAGCTGTCTCTGCACGCATTATTTGTTGTAAAAACTTAGTTATGAAAGATGAGTCTGTAAAGACTTTTGATTTTTTTCATTTGGCTGCTACTGGCAAGAAGACACCAAGGATTTTTTCTTTTGTTTTGCATTTTACTAGTAATATCAGGTTATAAAACTCGTCCAAGTTTCTTCCTATAATTTGCTATTACATGGAGATTGCTAGTTGTGATTCTGCTGTGCGTTCTCTGTGGTGACAACCAAATTACATCTGTTGTCTTACTATGTGTTTCTCTAAGAGTGTTAGACATTGTCAGCTAAAAAAATACAGCAAGCCAAACTTTCTATTACATCATTGTCCTTGCTCTAGGATTCAGCTGATAGAAACTGTTAATTGGGCACTGTAGCATCATAAAGTAGGCATGCATGGTCTGCCTGTTGAAAGCAGACAACAAAAATACATAACTGCTTGTCCAGAGATCTTCCTAAATGAGTCAGCAGAAGGAAGATGGAGGTGGATTGTTGAGTGCTCCTGTTCCAAAGAGGCGGGAATTTGATTTTACCCTTCTTGTGATGCTAATAACTCTTCCCTTGACACAACTCTAAACTCTACCCCTGTGATACCCTATAAAAATCCTACTACCCTCCCTTTGCCCAGTCTTTTGTATTCATCCTGCCCTTCATAATAAATGGATTCTTGAGCTCTATGAACCGACAACCTGTCTTACTTTATTCCCATATCCAGCACTGGCAGCTGCACTCTCCCTGGACATGATGAACTCTGTTGCAACACGACACAACAAATGGTGGAGAATGCGGGCAACCAGCGAGGACAGCACAACCGGCACCCCGTAAGACAACTGCTGATGGCTACACCTTGCGGGACCCCCATCTTAAAAAGGAAGACTCGAGAGTACCTTGGCAAGAAGCCAGGTTGAGAGTGACCTTAAAAATATGGGGGTAAAAGGCTTACGGGGAGGGGAATTCCCAGTAAGGGGACCAGCTTGCTGGGTCCATGTGATGGGACTGACATCTACCATCACTCAGCAAGACATTTATGAATGGCTTAAGTTTTTTCATTTTTTGTGGGATGGAGTTTTTAAGAGCTACAAGCAGCTGGTCTGCCTGCAAAAGGACCATTCATCCAACTCTTGTCAACTTTCCTGACATCTCTGCTGCAGCTTGTGGACGGTAAAGCCCTGGGGGCTACTTATGGACGGTTATGGACAATTGCATGCAGCACGTTGATGCCCTAGATCAGTGGTTCCCCCTCCTGTGAACCCCCACGTTTTTCAGTTTCTGTGAACCTGCCCATATCTTTCCTTGCCCTTTTGTTCCTAGGAGTGCGGCAAGGAGTGAAAACTGCCAGGACAGCATAGAGTTGCTTTCGTCTCTCCGTCACCCCATGTCCCTCTCTGCTACCCTATCCCTCTTTTCCTGAAGGCAGAACAAGGACAACTCTGGATGGTCCAGAGGTGACGCGGGACTGCTGCTATTCTTTTTGCTGTCCTGTGTCCTCCTTCACCACCTGTCTTTCCATATCCCCCCTTCCCTGCCCAGGAAGGTGATGGCTGCACTGTCCCGGGCCCTCCTTCTAAAAATGGTGCTTACCATGCTGTTTAAGATCCCCCTTTTTCCCGCCGAAGTCCTTCTTTTCTGGTCCCCAACCTTCCCTTCCCCCCTACCTACCTCCTCGCTTCCTGCCATGCTGCTGCAGCTGGTCCTGCCCTGGGCCCACATGGCAGTCGGGGGTGTGGCAGGGCTGCTCGGCCCTACAAGGAGTCCAGACCCTGTTGTAGCACTGCTGGCCTCACCACTACCACCCTCGCCACTTCCCTTGCTTTGCACCATCATCAGCCAAAACAACAACACCCATAACACCAGTACCAAAGCCAAGACCAAACACACAGAACTGTGCCACTCATGAAGAGGAGATCAAAGAACTGCACCTCTTCTGGTGAGAAGATCAAAAGCCAGAGGAGATTAAACTATTAACTCATTAACTAAAAATGTATTCATTTAATCAAGTATCAAAATTTCTGTAGCTTTATCCTTTGTGATTAAGTCTCAAATACTTTTCTATTACTTGTTAATTTAGCTTAATAATGTTCATTTTAGTTTTGTAAACTATTAAGTCATATTCCTGAGAATCCCCTTGTTATGAGTTATTCAACATACATTAACCAATTTAAAAACGGGGGATTTGTGGAGTGCTCCCATTCCTAAGAGGTGGGAATTTGATTTTACCCTTCTTGTATTGCTAATAACTCCTCACTTGACCCAACCCTAATCTCCACCCCTGTGATACCCTATAAAAACGACCCTGCCTTTACCCAGTCTTTTGTCTTTGTCCCGCCCTTTGTCCCCAGGGGTAATAAATGGATTCTCGAGCTTTATGAAACAAAGACCCATCTCATTTTGTTCCCATGCCCGGCACCGGCAGCTGTACTCTCCCTAGACATGAACTCTGTTGCAACACGGCGCAACAGTAGACTTGGGCATTCCCACTGGAACTTCACAAACCTCTCTAAAATTTTATGCTTTTTCTGTCTTAATGGTGACATTCAGTGCCAGCAGAGTGCAACCATGGTGGCTTTGAACGCACTACAAATTTTTCACAACATGTAGAAAGGTAGAGTTTGTTCCTTTTTAAAGTATTTTAAAATTTAATTTTAGCTCATTTTTTGTAACAAACATTTAAGGCCATTACAGTGTTCAGTCTTTCATTAGTTTGTACAGTAGCTAGCATGGGATATTATTTTGCCTCTTCTGAAACTAGCATGGACAGGCAACTCAAGTAGAAAAGGGACATCAAGGAGGCAGTTGTACCTTTGGACAGCAGCTGTCATTTCATGTCTTTGCCTTTATTTAAGAAATAAAGATTCTCGTCTGTTAGAATTATCCTGATAATGAAAACCTTTTCTTATATCTCAAAAAAAATTAAAGTTCTTAATCTTTCATGACATTGTGTGCATCTTCTTGTGCCTTTGCATTGTTGTAGATTTTCTTTTGAGATCCTTAACAGCCAACAGACTTGAGAGGTGCCACTGGGAGAGGGAGAACTTTCTCTCCAGCTCTCCCCAAAGTACTGCTCTGTGCAATACTTTTCTTAATGATACAAGTCTGAGATTTTTTTTGTTTTACTCTGGCCTAGCTTATTTTTGAAGAACCTCATATTTTTTATCCTTTCATGATCTTCATGAAATGGGTTGGAGGTCTTGGTGTTAATGCTGAGCCTGAAATTCCTATACTTACACAAGGAATACAAATGTGTCGGTGGGCTCTTCTAACTGGAATACATCCTCTTTAGACAACTCAGTGTAAGTGGTCCTAAGTGGAAGTTTGTTGTATATTCAAGGATGAGTGGTCTATCCCAGCAGACTTGTTGCTCTGCAGTGTTCTGTACAGTGTCATGCTGTATTGTACACAATCATTGCCTTCAGGATTGCACTATACCTCTGCACATACCTCTTGATGTGGGATAAGCTTGGCTGGGAAGCCATTAAGGAAGTCTCTTCAGGTGGCACCCACTTGGCGTTAATGGTGATGCCAGTAGCATGCTTGTCATAAAGTGAAGCAAAGTGTTTCCATATAAACATCATTTTGATCAAAATAGAAAATTTGAGTAAAGTTGTTTCTTGCTAAGAAAAGTCTATAAAAACTCAACCATGGTGTCGTCAAGCCTCACTGTGAATAGTACAGCTATTCACAGTGTATTGTGCCCTTACCAGAGGTCCATCCAATATTCTTATCACCTCAGGTTTACCAACATAAAACAGATGTAAAATTTTATAATGTGCTATCAGTTGCTCTGAAAGTTATGAAGCCTTTCTCCACAGTGTTTTTCTTACTGGGATTCAGAATGCGAGCTCCGTTGTGTAAAACAAAAATCTTTCTAGAAAGTGGCTTTTCTCTGTATCTCTCTCCTCCTTAGAATATAAAAGGTCTGCCAAGTGAATTTCCATTGAAAATAGAAAGGAAAAGCAGAAATCTGAAAAAGTGGCAAAGGGAGGAAGAAAAGTTCCTATTAAAAATTAACTGAAGCATGGAAATTTTGAAGATTCTTTCCTACTCATTTCTCATCCTTCATTATACATTGGGATACTTTATTGACTAAAATAAATCTCTGCCCTAAAACTTTCCTCAGATTCCAATCTGTTCTCTTTAGTTGTTGCAAGGTAACATTTTGAAGCATAATATCAGCTGTAGGTATCAGATGTTCTCAGATTCTCAGGAGAGAACATAACATAGCTGCATCTGGAAGGAAAGTTTTCTGTCAGAAAAGTATTTTGGCAAACGTGGAAGATACAATAGGGTAAAATGTTATCCAGAATGTCTGGAAAGTTGCAATGCTAGAACATTGCTGTTGTATTTTCTCTAGAGTATAATGTTTTGTTATCTTTCTTTAGTGACTAACTGTGTGACTTACTTCTTTAGTGACTTACTTTAGTGATCCAGCTCTTTTGTAAACAAACAGGATTATCTAATATATATATAATTTATTCTGTTCATAAAAAAAACCCCAACAAACTAACCCCTTCCTGATTTTCCTGCTAATGTTAGCTCACTGAGGAAGGCTTTGGAAGTGGAATTGCTAATTCTGTAATTAGGTAAGATAAGTAATTTTGGTGGTGACAACTCAGAAGTTTAAGACCTGGTTTAAAATAGGGAAAAAAAAGTAGAATACATTTATAATTAAGATTTTGAAGGTATGTACAAACATAAGAGTGCTGTTTTATATAAAGAGTAAACATATCTTTAATACGGCTTTAGGAAAAATGACTGATTTGGTCACATAAAAAGAAATTTCTTATGCTGATTGTAAAAGACAACCTTTCAAACAGAGGAAAACTACGCATAACTGAAGTCTAGAGTGGTTCCTCCTTTAAAGACCTTAAGCATTCAGGGATTTTTTTATATTTAGGATCTTGTTTTTCTGAGTGCTTTTTTTTCCTTTTGACAGTAGAGATGCAGTGATAATGTCTGAAGTTTAACTTAGAAGAGACTACCTACCCATTTTAGTAATATTTATATAAGGAAGAAAAAAAAGTGGATTAAATTATGAGCATAAATTGCAGTTTTTTTCAGATGTTGCAGTAATCCTAGAATGCTTTTGAAAATGTGGGTCAAGGACAGTATAGAAATTTTTCAGTTGCACTTTCGAATTGATTTGGGCTCTGGAAGAGATACAAAGGAGACAGTGATATCTTGGAAAAGCAGCCTCTAAGAATTAGGTTTAAGATGGAATAGCTGTCTGATCTTATGTACTACACAGAGTTGGGAGTAACTGTTTTCCATTTGAGGTCTGGCAATAAGCTCACTCTCTGTCTGATTTGCTTTCTTATACAAAATTTAACACCTACTAGTATGCGATATATTTCTTGTGTTTCCTAAGCTTAAGAAATTTCGTAACATTGATCTTCATTACTGCATAATTTTATTCAAGAATCAAAATATTGGGATCATTAATCTACTTCTTATTTTGATTTATATTTTGGAATCAACTAATAAAAACCCCCCTTACACACAGATCAATAGATGTTGTTAGTGTACCCGGATACTTTACCAATTTTTTATAATTTTTTTGTTGGAAATAGACATTAAATATATTATGACGTGTTTCTGTATTCTTCCAAAGCTTAGAAAATGCTACACGTGTGATGCATGTCTTATATTCATGTTCCTCAGGTGGCCAGGAATCTCTGATCTTCTCTCCCTCATGAGAGGGACCCCCTGTTCATGTCTTGCAATCTGTCTTCTTGAGCGATAAGGGAAGAGAGGTTACCAGAGAGGACTGGGGCAAAAAGGTGTTGAGCACCCCAATTTTCTCATCTGTTACCACCACTTTGCCAGACTTGTTTATCAGTGAGGGTATGATTTCTTTGACCTTCCTTTCCTGGCTGGCATACTTGTAGAAAGATATAAGATGCATTTACAACAGAATAACTGATGTGAGGCTCTTGGCATGCACATTTCTTTCAGGTGATGATAATCTGTGAAGAATGGTTTAATATCCAGGGCTGAGGGTGATGTTTAAATGCTTAAAAAGAAACAGAGTAAAAAAAGATAAATCTCCAAAACTACTTGCCTTAAACTGCAAAAATATTGCTGTGCTAAATATGCCCATTTAAGTTGTAAGTCATAAGGTTCATAAGTCAGTTTTTACCAAGTTATTGGCAGGATCAGAGGTAAGGAAGTGTCAGACCTGATACCATGGAATTAAATGTGGCCAGGATTTTGTGAATAAATGAAATACTTTGGAAATATTTTGGAAAGTTTCAAGCATAAATCGGGAGATGGGTGTTGAGTTTGTTGGCTGGTTCTGTTTTCAAAAAGTTCCGCCAGAGGGACAGGAATCTAACTATTACAATTCATAGATCTTTGATATTACAGTACAAAAAGTCTGACCTCAAAGATAAAAAATGAAGTCACTTCAAAACAGTAAAATGAGTCTTAAATCCAGCTGGAATATTCAGTGCTAGGTGAGTTATATCTATCTGTTCTCTGGGTATTGCTAGATTTCTCTTTCTACACAAAATTTAGCATCTCTGGCTCCATAGTTACAGATTAAGTGGAACAGCAAGTGCAGTTAAAAAGAGGAACATTTAAAATTAAGTACCTAAAGCACAAAATTTAGAATGTTTTTTAATTTTTCATTTTTAATTACATTGAACTTAGTCTTTATATTAATCTCTAGAATTCAGGAATTGATATTCAAAACCTGATAAAAAGGTAGGACATATTTCCTATATAAGAAAATTCAGAGCGGTACTAAGTTTATGATAATTGAATTCTAATGCAATTCTTTACCTACTGCAGGCAAAGGGGAATATGGTATTGAGGACTTCTTCATGTCTGCATATCACAGAGTTCCTACAACTTCCTATGTGCCTGTTTATAGATCCTGGTCTAGTCAATGATAGCCAATCAACAAGCCTTTGCAGGTTTTTTCCTAAATTCATGTAATGGGAGCTATTAGGTCCCCCAACTCTGTTTTCTTTCAGTGTCCCTGTTTTCAGGAGGGGGTTGTTGTTGTTTTTTTCCCAGTGTAAAATCAAGTCAATTTATTTTGATAGGAAACCTCTTGCTTTCTGTTATTAAAACAGTTCAATTATACTTGAAAGGAAGTCACTTACTTTCTGCACTGTTTCCATTTGATATGCTAAAGTGTACCTACATTAGATTTATGCTGCAATGAAATGTGAAAACAAGTGGACCAAAAATAAGTTAATTGACTCAGAAAGCAATAGCAGTTTTGCTACTGCAGTTTGGTGCACAGCAGGGACTAATCTAACCTATTACCCGCAGCTAAAGTAATTTGCACCGAACTCCAAAGTTGACAATCAGAGGGAAGGTACTGTAATTAAATATGCTGTGTTAATTTAAACTCCTTATAGAATTTGCCACAGTGAGAGGGACAAATTTTGAGAATATTCATTAATGAGTTTGTATATTGAAAGATAAAATGAAAACAGAAAAAAAGAATATTTTGAACATGAAGCAGAGTTAGAAGACCTTTCTCTCTAGTCCATGACATTTGGAACGACCTGGAACATCTGGCTAATTATTGAAATATTTGTGAAAAGCAGCTGTCCATAACAGGAAGAACAAACAAGTTTAAGGATATTTTAGTTTAAAAAGGTGTTCAGACAAGTGAAAATCTATATTGTCTTAGGATCTATGTTAATTAAAAAAAAAAAAATTGCAAATTTCATGTCCTGGCCTTGGTAATAATGATAGATTTCATGGGTTAACATGTTGAAAGAAAAAGAAAAGCATAACAAAAAAAAGCATATTTATGTTGCTTAAGCAAATTATTAGCAAAGATTGCACATATTTTCTAGAGGATAAAATGAATACAAATTAACATGTCTTCTAATTTGTGTTTTGCTAATTCTTCACATCACTGCAACATCAATTATAGTTCTCATGCAATTGCACTTGACTACATAGAGTAAAGCAGGCTCTCAACTGGTGCACATCTGTTGAATTCAGGGGAATTTCTGTGTTATGTCTCAGCAAAAGATATTCTGTAGGTTGTTTATATTATGAATCAACACAAAAATTTTAAATTAAAAAGAAACAAATGTTAATAATTTGTTTATGCACGTCTTTATCTTTCTGTCTGTAGGATGGAGGCACCTGATTCTCAAATACCTGTCCATATCTCTTAAGTTGGAAAGTAATTGCACTTTTCCGAAATTCAAGAAAGGTCTCTGGAATAACTTGTTTTATCAACATAATTTTACGTGTGTTCAGAATACTTTGTTTACCTTCCATTTCATGCTTAGTAAGTCTGCAGAATGAAATTATTTTATGTTAAAATGTTTGCTTTCCAAGTCTCTTTATCAGAACAAGTAAAATAATAGTGTGATCATTTTCATTTTATAATTTTTTATCCTGGAGGACCTCCAAGAATATCTCAATTTTTTTGGCTGTAGCAAATCAAACAACAACACAAAGTAAAGAGAATATTTTATCAATAGTTGTTTATAATCTTCAAATAATATAATTTTCTTAATCTTGTTTTTAGAGATGTAGCTGAAAAATAGAAATAACAAGTAATTAATGTCCCAAACCTGTGAAATTTTAGAAATGTCAGTTGAATCAATTTGTGTTATGCAGTACAATATAACTATTGGTCTTTCTATATGCTACTGACAACATGAAGACAGAGATCACAAGTGCTTGGCTCATTAACACTTGTGTCATCTCTGCTGCTGGACACAAAACATTGTTCAAAAATTTGTGGCCACAAAACAGGTTGGTTGCTTTGCCTCACATCTACATTTCTTAATTAGGATCTTCAGACACACAGTTATCAAGTCGACCGTCAGGAGGAAGAAGAAACCTTACTAGGCAATTGGAGAATTGCCTGATCATAATAGAGAGCTGTATGGGTGAAGCTACTGCTGTTGAAAATCAATGAAGGTGACAAAACAGCGATCTCAAGTGCTTTTTGAGTCCTCTGTATTTGAAAGTGTGTTAAGATTTGTCTGGCTTATATTTCTGGCTTGTTCCAAACTGATTTTTCCAAAGGAAGAAAATGTCTATGTACAGTTTTCTGGAAAACATGTCCATAACACACTGTTTCCTCTCTTTTGTGCATGTGTGCTTAGCTTTCCAAAGTTTTCAGACAGCTTTTCTCTGTAAAATGGAAGGTCAGACAAATTGGAGCAATTGGTGACACTTCTGGTTATAAATATTCTCTCCTTCCTTGTCTTTGCTTTTAAAGATAACTTTACTCTGGAGAGCAACTGGATGAAATTCATTGTCCCTTCAGAGACTGATCCGTTTTCAGAATGTCTTCTCTCTTGGAAAAAAATGGTATCTTTTATGTGTAAGTCAGGAGACAAGTATGCATGTATCTCTTCTCACCTCTTATGTATGATCATGAACTTTTCAATGACTCTTTTTTGTGACCTTTATTTCTGGGTCTCCTTTTCACATGTAGCTATCCTTACTCTGATTATGAAAACTTATGATGTTTTCATAATCAATGAAGAAGTCAATTAGAAAAAATTGTCCTCAGCTTCCTAAGCAAAGGAAAATGTCATCTCTGTTCTTCCTCCAGCAGAAAGTAAAAAATCACAAGTTTTGACTGAGGAATATTAAAAGATTCAGTCTCAGGCCAGGTGATTTTTCAGGACTTTTCTGAATATTTCTATGTTTTCTTACCCAGAGGAGTTTTACTCCAGCTTAACATAATTGGCCTCCTTGAGTTTTCCTTGTTTACAAAAGTGCAAGATGAGCCTGTGTGTGCACCACAATTTATCCATAATTTTTTCCTGTTTCTTTTATAAACTATTTTTAACATGAAGCATACTTGCTGCAAAACCCACGGTTTTATTTATGAACATGATTGGCATAGACAGCTTAGAGTTCTTTGCAAACAAAAATGATTTCAAATTAACTCAATGAAATAATGAAAATTATTTCAAATTCACATTAGAGTGTTTCTAGACCAAAAAGGAAAACCAAAATCCTTAGGAAATATTTTCTGCTTTTTCTCAACAGAGTTACTTCTTCTATTCTTGCCTTTGCAATTCAGTCCCAAACCTGCAGGGGGACCATCACATAAATTGTTAATTTTATGTTTAAATAAAGAGATATACAAGCATTTGGTTTAGTTGCATGACCTTTGAAATATTTTAATGTTGCAAAAGATACAATATTTTATNTATCTCTTGTTGTATGGTTTTGCTGTTAGTTTCACAAGCACCCCCTTTCTTTATTATTTTGATGAACAAAAAGCCTTTCAATAAATGGTGCTTAATCTGTCATACCAAGGACATTAAATTATTGCTGTTGCAATATTTCTCTTTTCTTCTTTGTCTTTAGCTATGTTTCAATCTTAATTTGATGAGATAACAAGTAGACAAAACAATGTGACTTATCCTATGGATCCCCTTATTACTGAGTCTGGGAGGGAAAAGGAGGGAAAGAAAAAAGCATGAAGGGAAAGTTAGACACATCTTGTGCTAATGTAATGATGAACAACAGTGACATAGTTCCACTGTGGCACTTCTGGCAGGGGATAACACTACTAAGTGATGAAACAGAGACTGATGCGAACAACCAAGAGTATAATGAAAGGAGCATGTAAAGAAGAGAAGGAAAATGATTACATTCCTTCTTATATTTCTGTAAAGGGAGATCCCCATGGTGAATATCTGGCACAGCATTAGCTTTTGCTATTCTCTTTTATCAAAATCTCTAAGGAGAGAGAAATTCACTCCTTTATGTTTTGTGGATTGATTCCAAGCCTTTACATTTATTCATTTATTTGTTTTCTAAGTCGGATCTTTCATTATACTCTTACACAGTAGAATAAGCTGCAGTAGGGAATTCTGGATGCTCAGTTTATTTTCTTTCCACAGCATTAATAAGCAGTGCATTTAGGAACAGGACAGCTGTTGCGGTGTGTTTTTGTGTTTTAATATCTTAAAACCATGCCCAGTCCCTTGTAGTACTTGATTTAAACTCTGTTATGCTTGAGTTTTAAATTGTAAGTTAAGATTGGTTTGCCCCTGGTTCCCCCCCGTGTTTGTAATGGTTCCAACTTGTTTGTCTCCCCATTTTCCTGCCTTAGGTCTCCGATGGCTTCTGTCAATCCCCCAAACCCTGCCTTGTGGGAGTGCCCTTCCCTTATAAGGAGTTGTTTGTTCCTCTAGACCCAGCCTCCCCTACACGTCAATCTCCTTGATCTCCCTCAACCCACCTATCAATCCTCCCCAAACCCAGCCC
>VXAX01007729.1:1004-15348 GCA_013399835.1 Leptocoma aspasia | reverse complement strand
TGTTTCACCTTTGAAGGGAGACATCAATGTCCCCAAAACTTCCAAAAAATCTCTGCATGGTTCTTGCATGCAAGAGCAGTGGCCAGAGTAAATCCATGCTCAAAGGTCCTGGATGGAATTCTCTCTTCACCCATTGCCCTGTTTCAGCATCTGCACACTGAAACAGGAACCTCTCAAAAGAGGAGATTCCAGCCAAGAAGAGCATCAGGGCTGGCTTTGGGCAGCAGATCTGGGGTCCCCCANAAGCTTTGGGGAATGGGATCATTGCCCCAGGGAAAAACCTCCAGAGATACTTGGCTTAGTGTTGTGAAGCTCAAGGGTTTGGTGGCTGCCTCGGACAAGTTGTTGGCAACCTCAGACCGGAAGGACAGCGGTTCTTAGAATGAACCCTCTTCTTGATTGGGCATCACAGGGGAATGCAGTGTGAGCTGAAACAATCTGGGTCTAAATTTATACCCCATTAAGCTTCCTAGAAAGGTACTTTGAAGGTTTAGTTTGGGTCATTTATGGGGGCTGTGATCCCACCCTCTTCCAGTCCTGATCTGAGGAGGTGCCACACCCTTTGTGCAACTGCTGAAGCCCTTGGTGTCTGTGGGGTTTGAGGTGGAAGAGCAGCAATTGTGCCTTAGTCATGCCCCAGGAGACAAAAAGGCCAGGTCAGTAACACTCAGAATTGCCATGCTTGCACTCACCCTGAACTTCATAAGCCATGTAGGTGGTCAGTCCACTGCACATAGCTGTGATGTCTATTCCGTAGGAGTTGAGGTTGTTGACCAGTCCATTGGTGACAAAGGTGATCTCCTTGGTAGGTCCTCCAAGACTGATCAGGTTCTAAACATCAAAATCCAGCATTCAGCAAGATCAGTGCCAGGAGCTGTTTCCTGCTAGGGCTGTTCCTAGCTCTGGAATGATGACTCAGGGCTGGGTGTTTGAGTCCCAACTGCCTTTAGGGACATCTTTCAATCCCCTGGGGGACTGTGGGACCACTGGCAAGCCTTGAAGGCAGCTGGTTCTAAGGGAGTCAAGGTGCAGGGAGCCTGAGGGGATGTGGCAGCTCAAGGAAAGCGCTGAAGAGGAGGAGTGTGGCCGCTCTGTGGAGCCAGAGCTCCTTCCAAAGCATTTCCTCAAGTGCCTGCCCTGGCCCCTCAGGGGCACTTGGGCTGTTGGCTGGCAGAAGTCTCTTCCTGAGTTCCTTCCTCCCTCTAGATCTTCCTGCTACTTAAAGTGTGGGTTTTTTACGGACTCAGTTCTAAGATTTCATGGGAAGCCAGTGTTTAGCAAAGGTGGATATGCTGAATGCTGAGATAATTCTTATCATGTCTGTGCTAAGGTGGATGGCTAAACTAAAGAAACATGGTGCATAATTTTCTTCAAATGTTTGAAAGCTTACTTAAAGGTTTTCTCCATAATACTGCAATTTCTGTCCTTCCTCAATTAGACCTTCTGAAGAAAAATTAATTTTTTAGACTTTGAGAATGTGAAATTATGATACATACTTAGTGAAAAATCTAAACTGTAGTCACTAAGACAGTAAAAAAAGAGTCAATTATATAATAATTTAAATAATTGTGAAAATAATCTAACTGATCTGGGGCTTGGACTCAACATAACAAACCTGCACTAAAGCCTTTTGAATGAGGGGTTATTGTAGTTTCTGAATGTTTACAAATAATGTAACTGAAAAATATTACCAAAAGTATCACCAATAAAATGTCTTTTTATTTAGCCATTGGTTAAGAAGGTTTGGAAAATAGCAGTGTCTCAGACAAAAAATTAATATCAACTATAGTGAAACATTCAAAGCTACTCCTGATTTTGAATCTTACCCTGTTCTGTGAAGCCTGTTGGGCCATATTTTCAAAGCTGGGCATCTCACTTCTGTTCATGACAGAAATGTAGCAAGTTCTCTCTTGCATCAGTTTGGTTGCAATGATACCCTGTAGGAAAAAGTTATTGACCACTTGCAATTCAGTTTTTCCCCTCTTGGGATTGGAGAAAACCCTTTGTTAAAACAGCAACAAATGCCAAGAGTTGCTGCTCCAAGTCATGGGCTCCAGACAGTCAGAATAAGGAAACAATCCCCATCCCTGGGCCAGCTCTACCAGGAGCCAGTCTCCTCACAGGCTTTGTGATCAAGCCTCCTCCCTGCCACTCACTGTCTTGTAGTTCCAGATGGTTTTCCATGAGAAGCGGTCGCTCCTTTGTTCAATAACCACCACACGGGTTTGGCTGCTGAGAGTCAGATTTTGGAAAACACCACCAACAGAGACCTGGCAGTTGTTATCCATCTCCTGAGACTGAAAAGCCAAGGGAAAGAAGATGTTTAGTCTTTGAAGGGAGGCAGTGATGTCCCCACAGTTTCAGAAGAATCACTGCTACATTGGAAGTGCTGCTCTCTGGCAAATGCCATCACAAACTGTGATTAGCCACTAGTGATGGGGACCTCGGTCTTTACCCCAAGCATGACTTGCTGGTTTTCAATTTTTTGCTGAAACTCAATTAAAAAATGAGATATTTTTAGATTTTCAAACTAGTCAGTGATCTCCTAAAATTTTTATAAAAATCTTTGATAGACTAGAATAAGTGCTAGCACATAGAGAGTGCCAGAATTTCATCTGTCAGAGAAGATTTCAATTTGTTTCCTCCAAAGGGGTGGTGAAAGAAAAAGTAGATCTCATGAAGTGGGAACACAGAAAGAGCAGCAATGTGGAAATTGTTCATTTGTACTCACATAATCAGCAAGGGCTGGAGTCAGGACGAGTCCAAGAAGGACTGCAGTCAAAATCTGAAAGGAAAATCAAATACAAAAGTGTAACTGCAGCTCTGGATGACAAATCTGGTCATGAGAATCCTCCTTCCCTTTTCCTAATCTGATGTTTAAGAGCCCTCCTCGGATCCTTTTTTTGCTTTCATCCTGGATTGCATCAGTGCCCCGAAAGGGAGGCACCCTTGCTTTACCCCAGGGTGCTGCAAAGCAGACACATTTCACACTTGCTCTTTCAAGAGCTGAATCTCAAGTTGTTTCTCAGACCTGTGCAGGCACACACAGCTATTTTACAAGAGTGAGGAGAAAGTTTTTCATTTCTTCTGCCCAGGCATTACAGGGAAGGGCTTGATCCACTAGTGCAGTGCTCCAGTTGTGCAAAAGCACTGACAATAATGGGCATGGATTAGGCTTCCTGTTCTCTGAATAATGCACAGCCAAGCCATGAAAAAATCCTTACCTCCTCAGCTCCTGTGGGGAACAGGGGCTGAGCTGCTCATTCTGGAGGAGCAAAATGTCCCCAGAGAAAGCCTTAGTGCTCCAGAGAGGCAGAAGCCCTTCTGAGAGATAAAGGAATGGGTTTCAATCAGTTTCAGTTTATGAGAAAAGAATGAATACTCACAGTGAGATCCATCCTGACTGCAGAGCTGATGCTGCTGCAGGTAGAAAGAACAATGTGAACCCTCCACCTTTTATATGTTTTCAGAATTAGGTGTGGAAGGACTGAATGTTGCAATAAAATTATATTGTGATTTGTATCCCTGCTGCATTTCACTGAAAATTATTTCCTGCTGTAACTACTTGATAAACATGGGGACTGTACTTCTGCAAATTTTGACCTAATAATTATCAGATAAAGCTCCATTTCTAGAAAAAAATTAAATATTCATTATAGTGACTTTCTGACATGTGCTAATTACTTCTGAAACTTCACATCAAACTTACGATCAGAGATAGCCTTTACTTTAAGCAAACAAAAAAAAAACCCTGCTTTCAATTAGTCTGAATAAATAAAAGCCTTTGCACTTTCCAATATGCACTTTATGTTCTTTGTAACCACAACACTCGCCAAAATACATGCCCCAAGTACAACACAGCCACTGAAAACTGTTTTACAAGAATCAGAGAGGACTCACAAGAATCACCAAGTCCAACTCCTGGGCCTGCACAAGAACAATCCCCAGGAGTCCCAGCCTGTACCTGAGAACATTCTCACTGGTCACAGAGAGCAGAGACCGGAGAGCTGCTTCTCCACCACCCCTCAGGAGGCTGTTGAAAAGCTCCATCTCCCCTCAGCCTCCTCCAGCTGAACACATCAGATACCCTCAGCTGTTCCTCCTGTGGCTTCTCTCTGACACCGTCTTCATAGCCCAATGCCAAGTTTTCAGTTTCATTCTGTGAGCATTCCGGCTCTATGGCATGGAAACTCCTTTTCAGCTGCAAGCCAGCAGCTTGTTTTGAAGGGCAGTATGGCTAGGTGTGGGGGTTTATACATAAAAGTAAGGTCTAAACGTTGTTGCACGTGCAATATGAAATTGAACGCCAGTCTGTTTCACTTTTTGACTCTGCAAGCCCGAAGCGATATTTTTTGATACGTCCAGCTACACCAAACGGGCATTACATTCAACGGGCAACTTTACGAGCAGCAGCGCCGGTGTGGATTTGTGAGGGGCAGACCCTGGTGTGGATTTGTGAGGGGCGGACCCCGCTTTCCCTCCCTCACTGCTGCCCGACGAGAAACACCGAGAGAGCCCCTGCGCTGCCCGCGAGGAATTCGCCCTTTGAAGGAATAAACGATCGTGCTTTTGCTCCGGGGCGGCTTGAGAGGGCCGGAGGCAGCGGGGCTGAGGCGGCGCCGGGCCGTGAGGGGAGCGGGAAAGGGCGGGAAAGCCCCTCTGAGGCGGCGGTGCTTCAGCGGACCCGGCAGAGCGGCGCTGGCACATTTATGTCGTTGCAACTTGGTTAATTTACAGTTCTTGAGGTAATTTTTACTCACAAGCCCGGTATTAGGCCTGCTGGTGGTGTGTCCAGTCAGAATATCTATTTTGCCGGCGGGCCTGCCGGGGTTTTTGTGCTGCGCGGGGACCGCGGGGCTGCGAGGTCGGCACCACAGACTCTGCTCAGGTCACATCCGTGGGGGACGTGTGGAATCATTATCTGTGACAAGGCTCAGGGCCCCCATGGAGACATTCCCAGTGCCTCCCAGCAGGATCAGGAAAGAGGGCTGTGCTTGTGGAATCGCAAGGAAAATGCAGTGTCAAGTTGGAAAAGGAGAGTGTCTCTAGAAACCTCAGGCAAATCAGACAGGAAGGGTTGTTTAAATGCTGCAACCCTACGGTTGCTTTTCTTTGCAGGTGCTAAAAAATTATTGGGTGCAGTTTTGCTTTGGTTTTCATGTCGGTTGACCCTTAGAGTCCCCAAAAGGCTTTTCCTGAAGAGAACAGGCTGCTGCGTCCTTTGGAGTCACCCTGGGGTGTTCCTGGGTGGGTAACTCCTTTCAAAGAACAAGGAAAAGGCCCCTGAGTGAGGAGGGAAGGTGAAGATGTGGTGTTTTCCAGACAGAATGAGTCGCTGAATTTTTCAATGAAGAAAGGCTTTTTGCTTTACTTTTAGCCTAACTATAATTTGACTCCTTCAGATTTCCAACTTGCAGTTGGTTAGAGTATGTTTATTTTCTTCCTGTGTTAAATCTTTATGAGACATTCTTAAATAGCATCTGTGTTCAATTCCAGACTGCATTTAATACACTTCTTAACTCTGTTATTTGCACCTTGATTTCTGGGTTGATTGGAATAATAGTGCATCTGTCTATTTGCAGTTGGCTGTATGGCATGGCAGTGCTTTTTTGTAAAACAAAACATTGCAATTCTTAGTATGTTGGTAAGATGTTAAAATAACTTAGTTATGCTGATCTCTATAAAACCAGACTTCAGTTCACCTGATTTTAAATGGTTAATGTAGAAGATACAGCAAAGTAATAGGCAGTTAATTTATCTTAACTTTCAAGTGTGAAATATCTTGCTCTAAGAAGTTTGAGCCTGATAAGAACTTTGATCCTGAAAGAAAAACTGATTAGATTTAGACTGAGGAAATAAGAGAACATTGTAGTGGAAAATTTTCCAAGTTTGTGTTGGAAAGGTACCAGGAAAAGTCACTTAAAAACTGAACTGCATCGTTCTAAACCTATACAGTGAGCACTTGTTTATTTTGTAACACAAAGGCTGTCAGCAGCAGGCTCACCAGGAGCTGGGTAAGCGAGGTAGGAAGGAATTCCTTTGCACAGGGCTTGGATGCGTTTTCCACACGGGCTCAGGCTTTGGAGTCTGTTCCTGGAGATGATGAAGCGATTCTCTCTGGCTGGCAATTGGTCAGGCCCAGGTCCCTGAGCACCAGAGAAGCAAAGCCAGAAAAGAGCATTGAGGAAAACCAGCACTGGAGTTCAGAACCTGTGCACACTTCTTTGGTATGGAGGAAGGGGTTATTCCTGGGCAATGCAACCCTTGAAGGAACTTTTAGAGCGACTCAGCTCCACTGAGAAAGTTCTCTTCAGTTCTTGGAGCCTTTTCTCCTGCGTGTGTAAGATCTACAAGTGCTTTTCACTGACAATCTTATGCCCCACTTTCAACCACCATCCTACCTTGTCTCCTTGAGGTGGTGTAGGAAAGGCTTTGCCAAGCCAAAACCTCTTGCTGGTTGTAGCAATGATGCAGGTGTTCTTTGAAAACACCTTGGTTGCAACGTAGCCCTATTGAAATTAAACAAAAACCCCTTTTTGTTTCAAACAATATACAGGGAAGGGGAAATGTGTTGCTAGAGAGAGGCACTAGTTAAAAGAAAGGCTTCCTACAGTGCAAATAGTCACAGGGAAAGAAAAATATTGGTGCTTTCCATTATATTGCTTAGGTAAATGTGCCATGGAGGCTGACGAGAGACTTTGGTAAAAGGTAAATTGCCTCCTCCAGTAATGCCACGTGTATGATGTGTTCTCCTGCTTAGGGCAGGTGAAGGGATTAGCTGCAGAAAAGCTAACACAGCACACAGTGCACCAGAAACAGTCCCAAGGCTGAAGGAACATGTTTTTAAGCATCTCCTCTGAAATCTGGTGAAGTTTTACAGAATCAAAGAGTCGACCAGGTTGGAAAAGACCTTTGAGATCATCGAGTCCAACCTATGATCTAACACCTCCTTGTTAACCAGACCACGGCACTGAGTGCCACATCCAGTCTTTCCTTAAACCCCTCCAGGGACAGTGACTGTACCACCTCCCTGGGCAGCCCATTCCAGTGCCCAGTCACACTTTCTGTGAGGAAACTCTTCCTAATGTCCAGCCTACACTTCCCCTGGTGCTGAGTCCTCTTGTCCTATTGCAAGTAGCCTGGGAGTAGAGATCAATCCCACCTGGCTGCACGCTCTCTGCAGGGAGTTGTAGGGAGTGGCAAGATCTCCCCTGAGCCTCCTCCAGGCTAAACACCCTCAGCTCCCTCCACACAGGGCTTGTGTTCCAGACCCTCCACCAGCCTTGTTGCCCTTCTCTGGACACACTCCAGCATCTCAACACCCTTCCCTATTATGGGAAAGTGATAGGTATACTTACAGGGAATTTCATTTGGATGGTAGGCCAGGCCAGCTCTGCTGCTAATTGATGTGTACTCTTACTTTTTATACATAATATCCCAAAGTTAAGTCTGAAAATGGGTTTACCTTATTGGCAGGTGCCCTGTGTTCACAGAGCATGACGAGTTTCCTGGGGAAGTGCTCTGATAAGAGGAGGCTTTGATACCTGCCTGATTGAATTCGTGGCATACAGAGAAGTGAGAGAAAAGTGGTCATGGTAAGCTCAGTGTATGGAACAGTCACTGTTAAATGGAGAACAATGCTCATCAGAAGCAGAGCACAGACTCCCAGTAAACTTGTAGTGATGCTTTGTGCCAGTGTGCCAAAGGACTCAGCCTGAAGTTGTGCCTCTAACCAAAAGCACCATTCAGACCAAGGGCTGGTAATCTTGCCATGTTCAAAATGTTAAGTGAGTCTCTAGAGATCACAAGGTTGGTTCTAAATCATAGGAGTTGCTGAGTTCTTCTGCTGCCCTTCCTTTCAGAGCTCGTTCAGGATCTGCTTTCTGCTTGTCAGACGTGGCCCTGAATCTTCACAGAGCTCTTCAGGAGAGTAGCACCTGGTTATGGACTAAGGGCTCATTTGAGAATGGGACCAGAACCTAGAAGTAGCAAAACGTCTGAGAGAGAACAATGACATGGGGCATTTTATGTCCTCTGTTATTTAGGAAATAGATTTTAATCTTTCTCTGAATTTGATATACAGAGCCATGGCCCAGGAGCCTGTGGTAATTTGGATTTGATTTTTTTTCTGTGCCTCTTCTGGGTTCCAGAAGCAGCACTCCCAGAGGAGCTCACTTCCCAGCTGCCCAGGTGCTTTGTATTCAACAGCAGTTGTGCCAGTCCCTGTGTGCTGATTGTGCCCTTGGCTGCACTTCAGTGTGGGTTTGCACACTAAAGCTTCCTCTGCAGTGCCAGACTGGCACGGTGGGGACTCGGTGTCACTCTGCTCTGGTGTCTCTGAGCGCTCTTCCCCTCTGCCATCCATTGCCGAGGAACACTGTTGCACTGTTCCTGTTTCCTGGAAAAGCGCTGTGAGTCGGGTGCTGGGCTTTTCATCTGTTTCACATCCACTTCATACTTTGCTCAAGGTGTCAAATACGGTGAATGAAAGTGATAAACTACCAAGGGGAAAGATTTATAGGTCTTCTAGTCTGACTGATTTGTGGATGCCAAATGGAGACAGGTTATGTCCTTAGCTTCCAAGATACCAAATATGCATCAACGTCTTATTTTGTATGTTAGAAAGTCCTCTTTTAGCCTCTGGAAATTCCATAAATTGAGCCCTCCTCAAGAAAGGCAAGAGAAACTGAGCTGTACAATCCTGCTCCCCGCAGTGTCAGTAGCAATGAGTTGGAAAGCAGTTTTGTCCCTGGCTTCCACCAATCCGAGCCAACTTGGCCATTGCAGAGATGCATCACCCCTGGAGCCCTGACCCTCCACATCCTCCCTCAGCTTCTGAGCGCTGGAGCAGTTTGTGTGGCAAACGCACAGCTCAGGCACTTGCCATTAAGCACAGCTTGTGTACCTAGTGACAGCATAGAATAGCCAGGAAAAAGGGCAGGGAATGGGGCTTTGCCTGCATAAGACCCTGTTTCCTTTCCAGTACAGGTTTGTCTCTGTGTCCTCTTTAAAGCTCTGCTCAAGACATTCTGTTTCCATAGTAAATTCTTGTCCCACTGTGCAGCAGCCTCCCAAGGGTAAGAAACATTCCAGATTTCACTCTTTCCTCAAATTACTGTTTCATTCTGGGCACACACATTTTCACGTGTGTTTTCTGCTCCTTGCTGTCTAGCAAGAGTAAAACTGATGAAATTATTTCTGCTTTCATCCTTGCAGCTGGACCTTGAGAGTTTTCTTTTAACTATGGAATGTGATTAATTCTGTCCTTGGACCACAGTTTTCTAGGCTGTGTCACAATGCCTTTATCAGGAGCATGGCATGCCCACCTGAGTGCAAATGGGAGCATGGAGAATTATATTGGTTTTTAGAGGTGTTGCTTCACTCTTTACCTTTTCTCCTGACTGCTGACTCCCTGATAAAGTAAATATTTATGAAAAGTACCTGGAGAAAAACCCCGTGAGTCACCATGAGAGTTTATTGTGATCGTATAACCTCAGCATAACTCGATTGAATCCTCCTTTACATGTTTAAATTTCTGTTTGTTAATCAGACCTGAACTGAAATGCTGCAATTTTACTTTTCACTTGATGTTCAGGGTTCTCCTGTTTAACTTTTAGTTAAAGTTAGTTTAAGTTTTTAGTGGATGTCAAATAATGGATCAAATTCTTCTGGCAATTTTGTAAGTTAAGAGTAATTCTGTAGCTTTATAATGTTTCATCAGGATAACATAGAATGTATTTTAAAATATTTGGCCTTATGAAAAAAACAGAGAAATTTAGTTTTGTGTGAAAATAAGCATTGCTGTGCTGTAACTCTAGCACCATGTTAATTGTTCTGCACATTTCTCACATTCCATTTTGGTTTGGCTTCCCTGACACAGCCAACCTGCCTACAAGTGTAACAGTTGAGGAGAAAGTGATTTTATTTGAGGAAAGGTTGGAGAGGCCTCAAGAGGTTTGAGAGATCTAAAGTATGGAAAGCACAAGCCTGACTTTGAGAAGGTGAATTTGAGAATTCAGACACCTTTGTCTGAGAGGTGCCTCAGTGAACTCTGCATCCTTGCAACCTGCTACAGAATAAAGCCTCTGGGCCAGTGAGAGGGCATCAGAAACTGAGGGATGTTGCATGGCTGGTGTTGGTACTAAAGGCAGATTTCTATTCACCTGGATAACCTGGGGCATTCTGCCATTTTTGTTACAGAAGAGGAGATCATCTTGATTCTGAAATTCTGAGAAACAGGGACCATGCCTTGCAAAAAAAGAAAAAAATATATTCTAATTTCCCTCTAAAATTCTCAACTGTCAATTGTTTGGGATTAACTTCTCACTCTCTTTGATTTTTCTCTATGACAGTGGCTTGATCATTTAACAAATTTGTGTTCAGGAATCTCCTGAATGATTGAGGAGGGGAAAATTCTTCTTGTGTGACAGGAGTCCAAGATAATTGCATCCCTCAAGTCCCACTTACTCAGAAAAAAACAACAGAAACAACAACAACAAACAAAACAAAACAAATGAAAAAAAAAACCAAAAGTGAACTTTGGAACTACAAGTTAGGTGTTGGGTCACAGTAGTTGGGGATTGACACTTTGTCAAGTGCTCTTGTTAGCTCAGCAGAAACATGACTCTGTTCCTAGTTTGATTCGTGCCCAATTCATAATACTGAACACTGGGAGGATCTCAGAGAGAATCTGGAATTTGCTACCAGGAGAGAGACATGTTCCTGGCAGCAAAAATGGAAGAAATCTTTCATCTTCTTGCAGGTACCATTACAGCACTAAAGAAGAAATTTGGTTTGGGGTTGTTGTTTTTATTTGTTTTTTGGTTTTTGGGGGTTTTTTTGCATGTTCATGTCTGAACTAAAGGCATTTGGGAGGAGATGAGTGGGAATCTTGCACTGTCTCAAGGGATCCACAGTTGTGTTTGCACTGTGCATGCATCTTTGGAGCACATTTTCATCCACGTCAGTGTTCAATGCCATGCCCTGTAGTCAGTCTTTGCTATGCACTGGGAAATGGAGGGCTGTAGAAGAACAACATGATAAATTCCACAGAGACTCCCCTTCCCCTAAGAAGGCAAATTCACTGCTTTACACTTCTTTTTTTCTGCCTTTTGTGCCACCTCAATCAAGATTCTTAATGTGAGGCATCTTTCCCCAAACAGGGAAGGAAGGTCCTAACTGTGAATGCCTTGTTTGTACCATACACACCCTGGGGCTTGCCCAGCTCTTTGGCTGTGCCCTGTATTGAGAGCTGGCAATGAAAAGAGCATTTGAAGGGCTCAAATGGGGCAGAAGGGAGACAATAAAAATATTTCCATGGAAGTTTCAAAGACAGTTGAAGGGTAGAGTAATGAGAAACAAGCCAGAGGTCATCTATGCAAAAGGTATTTAATTGAAAGTTCTAATCAACAAATGATGTGTTTCAGCTTCTGAACCATCAAGAAGAAACTCTGGAAAGAAGAGATGAGGGAGGAAGGAAGGGCATCAGGGCTGGCTTTCGGCAGCAGCGCTGAAGGCTGGATCTGGGTTCAAGAACGGCAAGACCTGTCCATTGCCACTGCAGTACTTCAGCTCCACAAGACTCAAGACGTTAAGTCCAATGCATGACTGTGGATTGTATTGCGGTCCTTTAAAAAAACAAACAAAAAAATTACAATTAGTTCATAGGGAAGATACTCTTAGGTTATCAATGAGAGCTCATTTTGTTGCCTGAAGTGAACTAGCTTGTCCATAGTTGCTGTATAAGAAATCATTGAATAGACAAAGAATCTCTTTGAAGTCATGAAACAACACTGAGTCTGTAATACAGAAATGAGAGAGCAATAGTTCTTAGAGTTACCCTTTGTCTTAGTGTAGGTGTTGCAGAGGATATCAATGTGTAAAATCCTACACAGTAACTTAAGCCACCTTAAACTTCACAGAAAGGGGTAGTAGTAGTATAGATCAGGTCATTTATGGAGGCTGTGACTCTGCCCTTTTTTCAGTCCTGATCTGCAGAGATGTCAAACCCTTTGTGCAACTGCTGAAGCCCTTGGTGTCTGTGCATCTCAAGGTGGAAGAGCAGCAGTTGTGCATTGGTCATTCCCCAAGGGAAACAAATGCCAGGTCACTTAGAGACAGAATTCTCTTGCTTGCACTCACCCTGAACTTCATAAGCCATGTAGGTGGTGAGTCCATTGCACATAGCCATAATGTCTGTTCCGTAGGAGTTGAGGTTGTTGACCAGTCCATTGGTGACAAAGGTGATCTCTTGGGTAGGTCTTCCAAAACCAAACGGGTTCTAAAGAACAAATACCAGCATTCAGCAAGCTGTCAGGAGCAGGTTCCTGCTTGGGCTGTTCCTAGCTCTGGAATGATGACTCAGGGCTGGGTGTTTGAATCCAAACTGCCTTTAGGGACACATTTTAATCTCCTGGGGGACTGTGGGACCACTGGCAAGCCTTGAAGGCAGCTGCAAAGGCAGAGCTTGTTCTATGGGAGTCAAGCCTTAAAGCAAGCCATGACCTATAGCTAAAGCAGAATATTTTTGCTTATGCCTTTACTGATAACACTCTGCTGATTTTCTTCTGCACTTTAGGTGTTCTTGCTCTTTAAAGCCTTGACTTTTTTAAGGATTTAGTTCTGAGTCTTCAGTGGAAGCCAGTGCCTACCAAAGGTGAGTATGCTAAATGCTGATATCATTTTTAAAATGTCCGTGTTAATTTAGTGGGCAAAGATCATGCTAACATGGTAGTTATTTGCAAACATTTTGAGAGATGATTTTAAATTTTCCAGCTTATTGGGGTATTTGTTCTTAATCAACCACACTGCAACCAAAGAAATTAATTTTTTTACCATGCAAGGAATGGAAGATTATACAGGGTACCTTACCACACATCTACACTCTCGGGTCATAAGAGAGTATTAAAAAGAGGTCAGTATAAAAACTCATTGCAAACAATATAAAAATTACCCAAGATATCTGCAACATTAATTAAAAATTAGAAGCCTTCACCTTAAAGAGCTTATTCTTATTTTTGAACCTTTTAAAATAAAATATAATTCAAAATAAATTGAACTACATAATTAATAGTGTGATATAAATCGCTTCTAAACACCTAATGGTTTAAAAGGCTTTGAAAATAGCAGTCTTCCACATGTGTTTACTTTCAAATACTGAGCAACATTCCAAGTGACTCCTTCACTAAATTCTTACCCTCCTCTCTGCAGCCACTTTGACAAGTGCAGCAAAGGTGGGCATCTGATTCCTGTTCATGGTGGAAATGTAGCATGTTCCCTCTGGCATCACTTTTGTTGCAATGACACCCTGTAAGATAAAATTGTTGAGCACTCACAATTCAGTTTTTTCCAACTGTCAACACTGGAATAAAGTTTGGATTGAAACAGTAACAAATGGTGAGAGTTTCTACCCCATATCATGGACCCCAAAATTTAGAATAAAGAAAACACTCCCTGTCCCTGGGCCAGCTGTATGAGCAGCCAGTCTCCTTTTATACTTTTTGAACCAGCCCCCTCCCTGCCACTCACCGAGTTGAAGTTCCAGATGGTTTTCCAGGCCAAATGGTTGCTCTTTTGCTCAATAATTGCCTTTTGTGTTTGACTATTGATGCTTATGCTTTGTGAGACACCAGAGATGGAGATGTGTTGGTTGTTATCCGGCTGCTGAGATAAGAAAACCACATGAAATATTTTCAAACCGTGCAAGTAGCTAGGTCTCACACTATATATTTACAAAAAATCCCTGCAAGAAAAGAATAAGTGCTCTGAACAAGGGAGGGATGACAGTAGAGGTGTATTTTCAAATGAGGGAGAGATATTTAAAATAATAAAAGAAAAAGGCTGTGGCATTCAGCAGAGGCCGTAAGAATTCTTTTCATGGACTCAGTGAATCATTGCTGCATCTGACAGCTGTCATCTGGTGCTTTAGAGGTTGATGCATGCAAGAGCACTGGCCGGAATAAATCCACACTCAAAGTTTTGGACAGAAACCTCTGCTGACCCATTGCTCTTTTAAAGATTTTGCACACTCAAGCAGGAACCTCTCAAAAGAGGAGATGCCAGGCAAGAAGGGCATCAGGGTTGGCTTTGGGCACCGGCTCCAGAGCCCCCCAAACTGGTTCAAGAAAGGAAAGGACTAAAGTTTTCTCACCTCTCCATCACCATTCCAAATGCCATTGCCATTCCAATTGCCATTCCAACTGCCATTCCAAATGCCATTGTTATTCCAATTGCCATTCCAGATGCCATCGCCATTGTTATTCCAATTGCCATTCCAGATGCCATTTCCATTGCCATTCCAGATGCCATTGCCATTGCCATTCCAATTGCCATTCCAATTGCCATT
>VXAX01007728.1:0-57061 GCA_013399835.1 Leptocoma aspasia | reverse complement strand
GTGTCTCAAATTCAGGAGAGTCAAGGCTGAGCTGCTGTGAGAGGGAAATTCCTGGAATTCCTTTAATTCATTTTACCACAGTTAAATGTGCATAAATCACTACACTGTAGTTCTTTCCGCATAAAATGCTGCACTTGTTGCAAACAAAATCTTAAAATCTCCACAAACACAACCATACAGTCCCGAGAATCAAATTACCACAATGCAGGGGGGAAAAAACCACACAACCCCCTGGTATCCCAAATCCTGGGAATCAACTGTAACAATCTGTCTCTATTACAGCTCTAACAGCCCACAAACACCCTTCAAGCTAAAACCCTTCTAAAAGGGTTGCCTAAACGGCTGAACCCTTTCAACTCAGGCTCAAGCTTAGCACACAGCCAACAATACAGCTGACACAAAACAAAAATTACCAGTTTGTTACAATTATAACTTTTACACAATAACCAGCAAAATCTCACACCACACCAGATGAATCCAAAGTTGCAAACTCCACAAGGAGAGGGACCACAAAGGCATTGTATTACAGTGTTTGACCCTTGCCTCCCAGGTCCCTCAATCAAAGAATTGGTTAATATCCAAACACAAGGTGTTGATGAGAGACCAGTTATACTCCAACACCAGGTATCACAGGAAATACTGTTCCCCGCAACTAAAAGTTCACACACGCAAACTCACCAGGAAAGGGGGTATCTCCACACACACAAATTCACCGGGAAAGGAGGTATCTCTTCTCAACACAGCACACAGCATACTACACTTCAGCATCCACCCACATCAGCTTCCTCTAACATTCACATGCTCCAGCATCAAACGCGCACACACCCACACAGTCTGGACACAGTCAAAAATAACAGCAACACACCAGAATTTGCCCAGTTCACCCCCAGAACTGCTAGCGGGTTCTCTATAACATGGCAAATTACCCCTTTAGCTGGCAACCAGACTCTACAGGGCTTGCAAGCACACCCCTGGGCTCTCGTTGCGCACAGGGCATCCCCTGTGACTTACCAACTGCCCCCTCAACCATGCATATGTACGACTTACAAACAAAAAACATACCCTTTGTCCTTTGTCCGTAATGCCAGCAGTCTTGTCTGCCCCTGCAATGAGCAGACAAGGACCTGATGTCTCCCCAGGAAAACCCCAGTGGTGCCTGAAGGCGTCCACAGCCTGGTCTGGTCTCGCAGGGAGACAGAGTAGTCCTGCCGCGGTTGCCAAAANTACCTATTCCATCTGCTAATAATTAACTATTCCCCATTACTTCTACTCTTCTTGGTATACTCCTAATTCTTTCTCTCCCCTCTAACTAAATCTAGCTAAACTTTTAACTCTTTCAGTGTCTTTAAATATTTGATTCACATCCTTCAGGAAGGGGGGAAAGGGGGAGCAGATGGACTGCCAGCCCTTGGGAAGTGCCTGGAAGGCAGTCACTTCAGCAGGCTGCCCTGGGCTCAGCAGGGAGGTGCCTCTGGTCTCCTGGAAGTGAGCAGGCATCGCTGAAAACCCAGAACACTCAATGCTATTAAAGTACCACACAAATATCCAGGAATGGTGACTCAGACTAGAAAGCAAATGGATGAAAGGAAACAGCTGGGGAGGGACTGCAATGGGTTTCCTCAGGATAAATCAAGACCCTAGATCTAGCAAGCTCCTCTGAAGCAGGCAGCTGCTTTTGGAGAAAGGCAATGGTACCCAGCTCAAGTCAATGATGGGTGAAAATGCTGAGAATAAGCCCATGACCATTGTGTGACTCTCCACCTCCAAACCAAGGTTTCCACATTAATTGGCAGAATGCTATGAAAATGCAGCTCATCCTTGGTTCAGCTGGTCTTACACAAAGGCCTCTGCCAAGATCCCCTAGAAAATATTCTTAGAGAATCAAGGCTGTCAAGGAGGAAAGCAAAGGTCTTCTTGTGCATTAATGACTTAAAGGAAAGCAAATGCATTAAAGCAGCAATCAAGCTGTTTTGTGAGCAAGTCAGGAGGTCTGGACAACTCTGCTGTGATCCATGCCATTTATCAGATGCAGAAATGGGCTATGAAGGTGGGCAGGGAACAAGATATAAAAGCTCCTGAAATGTTTACTGATGTTTCAAAAACACCAGTACTGTACTCAAGATTGACAGTAGAAACCATGGATATTTTAGGCTGCTTTGCAAGATTTTGCTGCTGCCACTTCTCCAAGTCTAATACCTCCACTGGCATGAGCCACATTTTACAGTCTGCCTGGTATAACACTGCATCCATGGAAAACTCTGTCACTGCTAAATGCATTGAGGAGCACAGGTCCCTGCAGAAGCTACTGCCTTTTCTTTATTTTCTGGTTTGACCACTATTGACTTGGCTTTCTCTTTCACATAGTTTTCAATGCAGCTCTTGGACCATCTCTGCTTCCTTTCAGGAGTCCTCAACCAGTACCACCCTACTCTGATTATTTGCTTTCTCTGATGTCTCATTTTTGCAAGAGACAGAAGCATTTCAGACAGATACTTTTGCTGGAGGCAAGGTCCAGGAGGAGAACCTTTCAGCTTTCTTCCAGAACAGAGTGCACCTGTCTCACTGCAGTATCACAGTCTTGCTCTCAGTTCTGTCCCTAGGGATGCTCTGCCGTGGATATGCTCTATAATCTGAGATGCCTTCTCAGCTGTTGAAGCTCTGGGCATGGTCTCCAGGTCACAAATTGGTTTTGCCCATGACATCTGCCACTTGTAGTTTCTGGCCGACGAGGTGCCTCCTTTTGCTGCATTCCCCTGGAGACGTTCAGTGGGACTGAAGGGGATTTCTGTCTCTCTCCCTCTAGCATGTTTGGAGTCCCCAGGTGTTTCGAGGAAAGAGCCTGTCACAGGTCGCGGCTTCCTTTTGGCTTAAATTCGCCCTGTCCCCGGGTTCAGCTGCTCTGTTCCTCCTCAGGCCCATCCGCTGGCCGGCCCTGCTGTTCACCCCGCAGAGGGCACCCTCTCCATCCTCCTCGCCATCGCCGCGGGCGCTCCCGCCGACGTCTTCGCCGCCACCCCCAGGACAGCAGCTCGTGCAGAGCCGAGGTCCTGGCCAGCCCCGGGGATTCTCCGCCGCTGCCCAGATGCGGGGACGGACGGACGGACGGACCCCAGCGGTCGGGCGCGCGCCCGACCGCGCCCCTGGGCGCGCTCCCGGGGGCCGGGATCGATGCGCTTTAAAGGGAGAGACGCCGCGCCCTCCTACCCGCTCCAAGCTGGGGCAGCGGCCCCGCTCCCATTGGCTAGCCCCGCCCCGCCGGCCTCTCCGATTTGGCACCGGCCGTTCCGGCCGCGCCTCTCGCTCGCCTACGATTGGCTGTTCGCCATCAGTCGCGATTCTCGCCCTTTTCCCGGCTCCGGTTGGCTCGTGCCCGCGCCCCAGCCGCGCTCTCATTGGTCACGGGCCGCGAAGGAGCGGGCGCGCGCGCGCGCGGGCCGGGGTGGAGGCCGTCGCTGAGGCGAGGGGCTCGCGCCGCCCCCCAGCGCCAACGGCGGCGGCATGGCGGCGATGGCAGCGACGGCGGCGAGCGGTGCGCTGGGCTCGGGCCCCGCCGCGGGGCCTCCGGTGGCGGCCGGCGGGGCGGCGGCGACGGCGGCCACGATGGCAGTGGCCAGCCCGGTGCCGGTGCCAGTGCCCATGAACCTCTTCGCCACGTGGGAGATCGATCGGTCGGCGCCGAGCTGCGTGCCCAGGTGAGCCGCCCCGCCGCCGGGGCTGTGCGGAGCCCGGACACGAGCGGGGCCGGGGAGGAGGCGGCCCCCGCAGCATCCCTGCCCCGCCGGGCCGTGCTCCTCGGTGGCGGGGAGGTCCTGCCCCAGGCAGGGGCTGATGCGCGGCGAGCCCCACCGCCAGGCCTCCGCTGTGCTTCCAGAGGGGGCGGCCCTGGGGACCGGTGGGGCAGAGGAGCAGAGCACTAGACCGCGGCTGCGTTGCCTCTATGTTGCAGCCTCTGGCGAGTGTGTGCCGGGGTGGCCATGGATTTCAGAAGGGGGTGTATCCTCGTGGCCGTGCTTTGGAAAGCTGTCTCTTTGCCCCCAAAGTGAACGGTGATGGCCCTATAGCCGCTTCCCTGAAGCCAGGCAGTGGCCATCAGGCATCCGTGGGCCTGCGTCATCTACACTCCAGACCATAGGGAGCAACCGGAAGGATTCAGTGTGATGCCAGCTGAACTCAGAGTTGTATCTCTGGCAGAGCTGGGAGAAAAGCTGAGTGGTGTGGATATCATCACTGTCTGTATGGTTAAAGGTATGGTCCAGGCTAGATGTGCTTATGAACAGCTGTCTTGGAGCCAGGAGGTGCCTAATGTGTTAACGAGGTGGGTGGGTGTCCTTTGGCCTACTCATCATACCAGACTCTGATCGGGTCTTATCATGAGAGTTACAGGGCAGATTCAGGAAGTCACCCTGGTTTCTTGTGTCTCTGGGCTGTGGTGTGTTGTCTGCAATGATGTATTCAAGTGTCTCACAAAAATTAGAGGCGTAAAATTCAAGAGGAGGAAAAAAAATGTTCCTGTAGGGCAGCAAGATACCAGCCTTTGTGAAAGGGCTTTGCTAGATGGATATATTTGTAGGGAGAAACTCAGTGACTGAGTGGCCAGATGGGCTGGAGTAGAAATGTTCCAAAATACTCCAAGCTACTAGAGATAAAGCCTCCGTGATTGTGGTGCCCAAGGGAGCGCTGGGCTCGGCAGGCAGCAGATATGAAGGAGTTTGCAACATGTGTCTGCTAAAAGCCTGTGCACCTTTTGTTGTCATATGCTGAGGCTGTTGTGTGGAGCAGCAAGCAAATGATCGTTTCATAGCTTTAAAGTGACTAGAGGTGTTCATTTGTGTGCAGGTTACTCTGAAGCTGGAATTTGGAGAGCAGGACAGAATTACTAGGTTGACTTCCTGTAGAAAAAATTTGCATATGCAGAGCACAGAACTTAATGATGGTGAAGGATGTGCATGTACATAGGCTTCACGAATGGGAGTGCTCCAGGAGCTAGGGAGAGGAGAATTGCTTTGGACAAACCGTGGACAGAAAGACTGAGAAGTGAGACTGACTAGAGGAGTGTAGAAGTGAGTTACATGGGTGGCAGGATGCCAGCGGGTGAGAAGTGATGTGTAATCAGTCTGAAAGTTGTTTGTAGACCTGATGTTTGGCCCAGTGAATCCTGTGTCTTCTCACAAGGACAGTTTCCATTAGCGTTGCGTAGATGTTTGTTCTGATGCATGAGCTTCTTTGTGTGCTGATAGCTCAGGGAGCAGCCATCTGACACAGCTGCTTGCAGGAAACTTCTGTGAAATTCATCTGAAATATTGTCTCTGGAATATCTTCAAACATAGCATCTGCTAAGATGGGAAGAAGCTAATGGAAGCTGATTCATCCTTCAGAGGCCATGGCTCTAACTTGATGTGCTGTCATGTCTGTAGAGTCAGCAGGTCTGGAGAAGTCCTGCCAGTGGCCGCAGTCCACAGTGACCAGTATGGGACTGGTGCTTCTATGTTTTCCAGTCTTCAGTTAGCCCGAGCTTTCCTGAGTGAGCAGGTCACAGGTGGTGAGCAAGTCACTCCTCTCCCTAGCTCCTGGAGCACTTCCACCTGTCAGGCAAGTGTTTCAGTTCACTGAAGCTGCAGGGAGCTAAACCCCAAACGAGAGCTATTAATGGTGTATCTGTGCACTGTGCTTCCCTATTGCTTACACCATGTTCTTTCTCTACTGATCTGCTTGTATATAGTATAGTCTTGATGTGTTCTTCAAGGCAGGAGCTCTGGTGTACTGTCTTAGTGCCCAGCACAGGTGTCTCTCTGTGCTTTGCGGGTGGTAGTGGTGGCAAAATAATTTCCATCCATGGGCAATAATGCCCTTGGGCTTCTCTGTCTCTTATGGATGTGTAGTCTGCATTTTTTCATACTTATGCATATCTGGAGAAAGAAGAACTTTGCACTGGTTTTAATGCTATAGAAGATGATTTCTTTTTCTAGAGTTTCTGTTGCAAGTCTTGGCTGTCCCTGTGCTCCTCCTTAGGTGTTAATTTTCTGCAGGTGCAGCTCTGGCTGCTGCAGGGCTGGATCAACCTTTGTGGGGTTGCTCTGTGCTCGGCTATTAAGGCAGGAGAGGTGGGAGGTTGTCCAGGCCTTCAAGCTACCAGAAAAAGTCTGGGCCAATAAAAATGAGCAGTGGGAAGTATAAGCTCCAGTGCATGGAATGGTTCAGTAGTATGACTGCAGGACTTTTGATGCCTTGCAGGAGGATCTTGGCTTTCTAAGCTCAGCTGTTGCCTATAATGGAAGTTTTTTTCTGGCTGAATTGGGCATGTGCCACTGAAGGAAGTTCACATTTATTTTTGAAATTGCCTTGCTCTCTGGATGGAGGTATCATCCCTCCTGCTGGTGTCTTTCTCTTTTCAGGGCCAAGTTGAGAGAGATCTGTGACCTCTTGATGACCTTCCTATGAACTGACTGAGCATAGCCTACACTCAACTGCCTTTGATTTAAAGTGGCTGTCAGGGGAGGCATTGCTAAATTTTATGGGCAGAGGGCTATTATGCAGAGAGGCAGAAGGAAGTAAACACCTGGATACTATACAAAATGCTCTTTGCATCTTCACTGAGGCTACCCATTGGCTCAAAATGATTGGCTTCTCATCACAGTGCCTTAGAAGGAAAGCAAACCTGATTAATTCACAATGAAGAATCTGAAGCATGCTTTGGCTAAAATAGTCCATCAATCAGCCTTAACTTCTACTCATAGTTATCTTAGTAGAAGTCTTTATAGCAGTGTTCTGAGGTGGGAGTGTCTTTATTGAGGTGCCTTGCATGCAAGTCCCCTTAGGGATAGTAGCAGATTTTCCCTGTGTAGAGACTGCCAGAAGTGAACTAGAGCTTTGCCAAGGTAAAATGTCCATCTGCATCAAGGTAATGTCTTACTGTGTTTTCATTGCTTTGTGTGTTCGTCAGGCAGTACGTTGGGAAAAAATGTGTCAAAGGACTTCGTGCAAACATGCTTGAGGTCTTCTTATTTCCACATAGTGGTATTTTCCACCTCTTTTAATAGGACTGCTCTTTTAATTTTTTTTCTTTTAACATCTGAGTGTCCATAAATGTGAGTTCTTAATTAGGAAACAAGGTAAGATTGTGTGATTGTGTTCACTTTTTCCATGACACAGCTACTGTGTTCAGTGTTATGTGGATCTTGTTTCAGTGATAAGTAATCATATTTCTAGTTAGAGGTGAGAGATACAAGTTGTGTTTTGATTGCTGCATCAGTATTGCTGAGGTCAGGCTGCAAAGGCAGATTCTGCCTGTGCAGATTACGCTGTGAATGGCAGTGCAAGGATTGAAATACACTGCATTTCATCCACAATACCTTGTGTCTCAGTACAATGAGTGAGGAAACATTCCAAGTCTTGCTGCCACCCACACAGTGTGCTCGAACAGTGTCTCCTGTTTATGGTAGTTAAAAAAGCATTGATTGAGGGAAATGCATGTGTTTTGGCCTCACTTTGTGAGACTGTGTATGTGCATCTTCAGGATATTACATTCCAGAAGGTGCTCTGAATTCTTTATCATTATAACTTGCAAACTTTTGTTTTGGAAAGTTACAGCCTAATGAATGTCTTCTTGGAATGAGAACAGTTGTTGCAAGTACAGCTGGAAATATCCCAAAAATGCCAGCTAGGGTGATCCTCTGAAGTTCCATGAGGTGAATGCTCTTGTTTCTGCAACCCAGTTTTCCTGTTTGGGCAGCCAGTGTCCATTACCTGGCAACTCGTGGAGAGTATGTTAACACTTTATTTGTGCAGGTGTGGTTGCATGCTTTTCCTTGCCTGAGGTCCAGGAATCCTTTCAGTGACAGTTCTTGCTGTGTGGTGTGAAGGAACGTGCTCTCCTCTGGCACAGCTACGTGAAGGGGCTGCTGTGGGCTCAGGGGTCTGTTTACTCTCAGCACAGAGCATTGCCTGTCTGCTACAACCCCTAAGAGTTTCATGGCAATGAAGAGCCTCTGAACGGGGTGTTCCTTTAAGAAATGCTTATTCCAGCTGGAATAATATGTATTTATCTGCCTGAAACGTTCTTGAGTGGTTTCCTGGATAAATCAGACATTTTCATTGTAAACTTCCAACCTCAGCAAAATCTGTTCTGTTTGCATAAGCTACAGAGTTGCACCTCTGGGAATGTTAAATGATTCCAGATTGTACTTCAAAAGATACCCTGATTCCTTGGCAAACGGTTGTAGCTTCAGACCCAAAGTGCTTGGGAGAGGCCACAGTTTTTTGTAAGTAAGCAGTCTCTTATAACTGATGATATGCTGCGTTTGAGTTATGATTTCCTTTCAGTCCTATATAGAAAATAAAATGTTCTAAACAGCCATCAGATTGCTTGTTATTCTTAATGTTGTGGGCTTGGCTACATGCCTGCAGCATAATATGTTTCATATATTGTCCACTATCTGTAGGTCTCTGTGGCAGTGGAGCACATTTGGGATTTCTTCTCTGGTAGTGTTTTGTTTTCCTTCTGAGCATACAATAATTGAGCAGAACTTGGGACAAGTGTGCCCTGCTAATATGATTGATGGGGGGTGTCCTCCTTGCAAAATGTTAATAGTGACTTCCCTGAGGGCTTAATTTTATTTGAAGGACCTGTCATGCTGCATCCTAGCCTTGTTTTCCAGTGCTTCATTCATTAGGCAGGCTGTGTTGCAACAGTTGTCTGATGGCTTATCAAAAATGTTGCATTGTTCTTACTGTGCTAGGACACCATGAGTACACATTCCGCTTCCTCTGGTGTCCTTGGTCACTTGTGGCTGATCATCAGCAGCCATGTCATTTGTGTACAGTGCATGCTTGTCTGGGATCACGATCCCCAGATGTTTATTCTGTCAAAAGAATAAATTGCTGAGCACCCACAGCTTACAGGGCTCCCCCAGTGATCCATTCTGTGGTTAAGTCTGGGCTGATGCTTTTGTGTAATTGTTTGAATGTGGAATAATTCTAGATTGAAAGCTGTGTCTTCTGTCAACTTCAAAAGTTGTTTCCAGAAAAGAGCCAGAGGTAAAAAACTTACTGCATTTTATTGCATGCCAGGTGAGCATATGGACTGAGTTATTTTCCAAATACCTTGTGTTGTTATCTGGTCCAAGCTTTCAGCATCCCAGCTGATGTGGAAGCTGTGCTTCTGTTTTAGTTTGTTTTGGGGTTTTTTTTAACTACATCAAAGCTGGTGAATACTGTTTTGGGAAACAAGAAGTGAGAGTGTCTTACTCCTCTGTGTGGGATGTGGCAGCAGGAACTTGTCTCTGCCTCTGGGGAAGCAGACAACTCAATTGATACAGCTCTTGTAGCTAGAAGTCTCTTACGGAAATGAGGCTTTGTTTGGATACTTCAGTATACTCATTTCAGTGTACTGGAAGGAGAGATGCAATGTTTTCAGGTGCCTGAACACACTGCAACTATGGTTACAGAGACCACTCCCTGTTCTGCAGTGTGATTCAGCCTCAGTGCACACAGCCCAAAATTATGCTGACCTTTTCTGCTGGCCTGTTGCCATGCCCTCTCCAGTATAAGGCTGCCCACTGCCATCTCTCATGCCCTGTTTTTCTGTATTGTGGTCTAACTCAGTGAGGGGTTCTGTTTAGTAAATTAGAACTCCTGTTCTATGTTTGTTCTATGTTCTCCTTATTTACCTACTCATGCTGATGTTTAAACTTCCATTTCTTATCATCTTTCTTATTCTTCAGTGCGAACATATTTTAAGTAGCATGAGATCCAAAGCCAGTGCATGTGGGACTGTTTCCTGGACAAAAAAATGTCCAGGTTCCATGCCCAGCTATGTATTTTTAACTGTTTTTCTGCATATGTGATAAATAAATTCTTATCAGTACAGGCAGTTCAGGATGACAGCAAAACTCATGTCTTTAGTTCCATTTTCCAAAACTGAAAATCGATAACAATTACGTGTTGGACTGTTGCAATGGTAGCAGGGTTAGAATAAGAGTACTCCCTGATAAAGGGTTCTGCTACTCTTTTCCTGTTCTTTAATAGCTTTCTCTACCAGGGGAGAAGATCCTGTTCATGCAAAGCCTCTAATTGATTCTTCTGCTGCTTCATTTTCAGTAACAATTAAAGTAGTGTCTCTGAATCTGTATTATTTAGATAAGTGTCATTTAGATTTACATTATTTATATATTTTTAGAGGAGCTCCTGTGTACTCAGCATTTCCCTCCATGTTCCTTCAGTTGTCTTCTTGTAGTCTATTTTCTGCCTTATCAATACATTCACTTTTTTCTCATTGCTCCTTTCCCTCAAAAGCCCTGCACACACCTGTGATACTTTTGACACTGTTCTCACGATTTTTTCCTTGCTTCTGTCTTGACTTGCATACCTGTAATTGAGCAATCTTTCAATGAGTCTTAATTTTTCCCTTCTCAAAGTAGTTTGATTTTTTTTCTCATAATGTAAGGACTATTCCTTGTGAAGCTGTAACAACCTAATCTTGTTCTTGTATGGCTTGTATTTTTCAGCTGAACTATGTTCTTGATCTGCTTGGGTTGTTTTTTAATGGCTTTTGCATTTTTTCATTGTTAATGAATATCAGCTTTTTTCTTCTTCTGGACTCTCTGAACTTTCTTGTACGTGCATCCCTGAAATACAGTCACATAAGTCAACATTTTTTTCAGTTCTCTAATACCTTATGCTCAAGGCTGCTTGTTCCATATATTCCTTCCTTTCCCGTATGCTCCTTTGTCAGAAGCAGACTTGGATGTCCCATTTGGATTTCACCTGCTGTGTGTATGAGTAATATATTAAATGTTTCCTTGATGTTTGTCAAGTCCCTTGACTTTCAAGCTTTTTTTCCCCTGCCTTTTATGTTCCTTAACTGCCAGTCAGACAAAAGGACAACATTCCTGTTAGGAATAAAAATAAAGGTCACTCACCACAGTTCTAGTTTTTCCGAGTTTAAAGTTGCTGTTTAAAAATGTATTGATCTTGTTCGAGTGTATTATCCAGGTTACCCCCTCCTTTTTTGTAACCCCCCAGCTCACCCCCTTCCCTTTTGCCAGTGCCGTGCGGGCTCCCCCGTGCCCCGNCTCCGCCCACCCCCGCGTGCGGGGCCGTGCGGGGTCCCTGGGCCGATGCCGGGCAGGGCGGCCCTGGTCCCGCCCGGGGGAGGCACGGAGCTGTGCCGAACGACCCCCGGGCCTCCCCCGCTGTGGGACTGTGCGGAACTTTAAACCGGCCGGCGCCGTACTTACGCCAGCACTGCACGGCTTTCCACCATGCCCCGCGCGGGTGCGGGGCCATGTGAGACACCCTCCACGCCGTGTGGAATGCAGGATCACATGCCTTCTCAGAGCTTTGAACATGGCCGCGTCCCAAGGCTCCTGCGGGACCAGCATGCCTTGCGAACATCTGCATATTAATTAGCAAGCTGTCCGGCCGATTTTAACCGATTTAAGACTGCAAATAGCCATCAAAACCAGCCGTAAATGACACCCACGGGACGGCAGGAGCCTGGGGAAGCGGAGGACACCAGCTGGAGCCAGGTCCCAACCCTCACCATAAGTACAGTATAACATCAACGGATGGACCACCCCTAGACGACAAAGCCGATACAGGTCCCTGAGGATTACCCGTGAGGGCGGGACCTCCAGACCTGTCAGTGATGGCACGGCTGCACCTCCTCCTTGTCCACGGACCCTGGGGCGGCAGCAGTGGCGGCGGCGGCAGCAGCGGCAGTGGTGGCAGCACTGCCCATTCCCAATAAAGAGCTGTCACTTAATAAAGGCCATCAAAAGGGAGTTGTGTCTCCTGGCCCAAATTTTATTTATAACATTCCCATTGCTCTGCATTTACACTGTGTTCATCTCATCTGTGTCTTGCTGAAATGTTAATATTAGTTGGAGGTGATTTTATCTGTTGCCATACTGATTTGTGAAAGTATGGACCAGTCAGCCTTGTTTCAGGCTCCTGCTCCACCCACAAGGATCTGAGCAGAGAACTGCATTGTAAAGGCACTGGTTATTAACAGTCTGTGTTTGATGAAAAGCCGAAGAGCAAATTTGCCAGCTTTGGTAAGACTCATTCTTTTGAGTGAGGAATCTTAACTGTGCAACTCTTTGGAATTAAACTTTTTAAATTTTTTTTTTTTTCTTAATTTTTTGAAGAAGCCTCAAAAATGGATGCCTTTGGTGGTTGACACTCTTTCATGGGCTTGTATCACTTCTGTCCTTCCCCTGCCTGTACTGTTGTCCCAGGTGTAACTTGACACTGTACAATGTTCCTGAGCCCGCAGGGATTCAGATCTAAGGTGCTTGCTAGCTCAAGATAAAAGCAGAGGAAGTGGGTGGGATGACAGTCTTGTGTCCCTGCTGCTTCAGGAGTAGCAAGCTGTAATGAAATGTGAACTCAACATTAAGCATTAGTAGGAAAATTAAGTACACTTTAGGGAGTCTGCTATGTGGCACATGATTGCTTTTTGCCAGTGTGTGTGTAGATCTTTACCAGGACACTCTGGATAATGGAAAGAGTTGTTGTGTATCAGTGACCTAACCCTGACCTCATTTCACCACTTTTCCCAGCTTAGCTGCATTGGCACAGCAGGCTTGGAGGTGTATCCCAGTAAATTCTGCCAGGTGATGAGTGAGAGAATGTGGTCTGTTCTGCATCTCCATTAGCACTTTCTCACGTGGTTCAAAAGTACTTGTCACCATGTCTTAAGCGCTTGAGCTTTCCTTTCTGCAGAAAAGGCTGCAAGTGGTGTTTTTGTAATCACTGCTTTGTGGTGGTTACTTCATTAACACATTTTATTTTAGTCTGGAGACAGTGAGCTGTTTAGCAACAGCAAATGCTCTGGCTGTGGAGGCTCCAAGCAGGTGTGGTGCATTTGCACCTTGCCGTGCCATTGACTGCTGGTCTCTGCTAAACTGGCACTGCAGCATCTTCTGTTAAAGCAGCCTTGGATTTAGGGACAGCTGGTGCAGCAATTCTGCTCCATGTGGTGACAGAAAATTTCAAAATCTGTTACATTTGTGAAGAAAGTTCCATTACATTAGCCATACTATTGCTGATGCCTAATTTCAGCACGGCTAAAATGAGAGAAGATCAGTATGCTGCTGCAGACTTCCACTGTTTCCTGTCTGTCCTGAGATAGCTTTTGGGTAGACCCCCAGTAAGCAACTGGATGTTTTAACACAGTGATTTTAAGCAAAGTAGTAACAAGGTAAAGATGGGATGTTTCCCATGTAGTGTACTCCTTCTACTGCCTAGAAAAAATAATTTTAAAAGTTTACTGGAGCATGTTACCACTGTCCTGTGGATTGGTTAGTAAGCTCTTTTTAAGGTTTCTAGGGAGGCTGTTACGCATCAGCTATGAATTTGGTTATGTGCTCTTTGTTATACAAGTAAAAGTTTGAAAATATTGTTTGAAAATAAAGTAGAAAGATGACCTTGTGGTTTGGACACTGAAGTGAGGCTTAGATTCAGTTCCGGAAGTTGAAGTTCAACTCTTCTAGTTCAAGTAGCCCTTTCCCTCCCTAAAGCCACAGCTATGACTCATATTCCTGTTCTCCCTACTTTGTTCACAGCTGTTTCCATGCCACAGTGTTGCCTTTTTCTTGCATGTGATAGGGTAACTGTGGAGAAAAACCACCTGGGAGTGAGAGCACTAGCAGAGTTTGCTTTGCTGCCCAGTCTGCCAGATGGGAATCCCCTCAGAGCTAGTGGAATCTAGACTGAGGTTTGGGGAGCAGTGTGTGGAAATTATTTGGACTTTCTGCTGAGGTTTTAAGGGCTCTTTGTGCTGAGAAAAGACATTGCTCCTGGTCGAGGTAGTATCTGCATAGCTTGCAGTGGACCACGAGAGAGGCCGATGGCTGCATGACTGGGTAGAATGCTGTGCATGCTGGGCCAGGGTTCAGGCTGTTTGGGAAGATCCTAATGCATCCTCAGGAGATGCTTCTCGACAGTGTCCTTATTATCTGTAATTCAGCTTGTGTGACAGGACATGCCAGGAGGCTATGGCAGAGTCTCACAGAGTTGTGGTAGATGCTACATGATGTGCTACAGTGAAATGTTGCTTGTTTTGTGGGGGTTTTACTCCATGGTTTGAATAAACATGGGTGAGGGGGAAGCAGAGGTGAAGCAATTCATCCAACAGTTAAAAGTGGCAGTGACAGATTGAATCTTACGTCTCTGCCTGAATCCAGATCTTAACTCTAAATTGCATCATTCTAAGAGCAATAAAGTCTTGCTGTAGCAGGTTCCAGGAAATGTAGTTGTGTCACTGCAACTCTCCTGTGCACATGGTGGGGCAACAGTTGCTTGGTATGGCTTGTCCTCAAATAATTTTCCTTTTTATTTTTGGTCACTTCTTCCCAAATATTTGGGTATTGTGAACATCATAGCAAATGAGTCGTAGCCTCACACAGCAATCTGTGGGAAGTTACACAATGTCTGTCCAGCTCTCTCAACTTCTGATCTATTTGCTCAGTTTTGTACTGTCTTGTCAAGGGCAACTGCCTCAAAGAACCATATTTCATAGAAATCTGTGGTTAAAGGGAGCTTGGAGGTCCTGTTAGGTCTGCTGTGGTGGACTGCTTGGCTGTCTTCCAATCCCCTATTTGCTGGCTGGGTGTGCTGTGGAGGTAACTTAATGATCTTCACGGTTTGCTGTCTTTTTCTAGTGGGGTGGTATTGAGAATCAGGAGGGGGAAAGGAGGAGAAAAAGCAGCCTGGAAAAAGCTGATATAAGTGCAGGAAAATGGATGGGAGAGAACAGTGCATTTTCAGGCTAAGCCATTTCAACTGTGTTCTCTCCAGTGATGCATCTGTGTGGGTCTGTGGTGTGAAAGGATGCAGAGCTGAGAGATTGGTTTCAAGGAGTCTGTTTCATTCATGGTTTGTGCAGCAAGGTGCGCTTGCTCCCTGCATAGGTAAATGTGCCTTTAAACCAATGAGTAGGAGGCAAAATTAACAACCCCCAATACCCCTCTCAAACAATTGGAGTAGGAACAGTTTACAGCCACCCACTTGCCTTTTGACTTCTGCCTACTCACAGCCTAGCCAAGAGGAGGGAAAGGAAATCTCTTAACCTGATTATTGTTTGTGACTACAGGAAGCAGTCCAGTTACAGCAATACGTTAATCCTGACACTGTTGGATCCCACTTAGAAGAGAGAAATCTTGGTTTCATACCCTTGCAGTCAGAGATGTGGTATCTGTAAAGAAAATCATTGAACCTCCCCTTGCCTTGGCCTGAAGGAACTTTGATGAGGCTCCACACTGAGCTCTTAGAGTTTGTTGAAGGAGCACAAGAACAATTGGCCCCAAAATTTGAGTCCTGTCTATCTGTCTGGGTAAGGAATGACTACCTTTGTAGATCTAAGTGTCTTCTGGGGGAAGTTTTTAGCAGATCCTGATAGTTGTGCACTCTTGAGAAGAGGAATCTTGAAAAGCATTTTCCAAAGACCACTTCTGCCAGTGCATCCATGGTTATTTCTCTGTGTAGCTGGCAGAGCTGTGAGATTAGGGAAGGACCCACACTGCAGACTGTGGCAGCTTGTGTCTGTGACAAGGAAATGGTGTTTGGGTGAGATGCAGAAATGTAAAATGATTGTTGGTGGACTGGCAGAAATGGTCAACATCCCAGCTAAATACAGCTATGAACAGAAGCTAGAATAGGTATTGGCCCGCAGAAGATTCTTTTCTCTTCTGAGAAATGATGAGGCACTTGTCTTGTGTGCAGTCCTGATTGTAGCAGCAAACACTCCTGTTGACATGATTAAGAATAGGTTTCAGGTCCCTAGTGACAAAAGATTAATAACTCTGCTTAATTACAGCCTGATTTTTTTTTCTAATACTGTGAGAGTAAATGACTTTTCAAGGAGACCTGACTGTGAGATGTGCACGATATTGGAGCTCTCTTTGGGACGAAGGCAGAATTAAATAGATCAATGTTTAAAATCCAGGCAAAATTTGTGTAAGAGAAGGTCCATGATCTCTGCCTTTAGAGTAGGTGTGTTTTCAGGCCAGACAAAATTTCCATTGAGGTTAGCAGTGTTCAGTGTAGATCTGTCCCAGGGTGGTTACAGCCTCAGCTATGGAGGTTATGGAACATCTTCCTTGTGACATCACAGCGCTCCAAAGGAGATTATGAAGAGGAAGTGTAGAGTTACATGGTGTTTTGCCAGCACTAATTATACATTTTATTGTATAAATAAAGCACATGAAGTTTCAGAATTCAGTTCCTGTTATCCACAATAAACATTTGCTGCTGATGGCTCTCTAGAGGGATCCCTGAGTTGTTGACAGTGCGGGTGAATTCATATGTGATACAGTTTCTCTAAGGGCAGACAGCAACATGGGGAGACTTTCTCAGAAGCAGCAGGTAGAACTAAAAAATGGAATCTCCTAGAAAGAAGGAAGGAAGATAGAAAAAAAAAGAAGAGAATAAAAAAGAGATTGATTTGTAGCAGTGTGAGGATTTCTAGATGTATCTTTTGAGTGTCCTGGTTCTTGTTGACTATGGGAAATGAAGTCATTGAAGGGAAGATAACTTGGTTCTTTCTGAGGCTGAGAGAGATAATCTCAGGCTGCCTCCAAGAAGACTTTTGAGCAACTTCTTCTTCCCTTATTTTTCAGTAGGAAATAAGTGGTATATGTTCTGTAGAGCATATGTTGCTCTTTGGGCATGTAACTGACATACACGGGCACGTGCACACCCTCCCCACTGCCCACCTGAAAGACAAAACTGGACCTCAGTGACAAATTATCACCCTTGTCAAGGACACTTTGGAAATGCACGCACTGCAAAAGGCCTATGGATTTGAGCTGTGATGGTGTGACTGTTAGTTCTTCCTGCTTCTCCCTGTACCTGCGGACTCTTTTCAGAATGCCAGCTCCGTGTGCAACCTGTAGGATGCTCATGGGATTGCAAGGGACAGTTGCTGCTTCTGAATGGTACCTGGTGAAGGGGTGGTGATTGAGAGTGTTTGAAAAGCACATGTCTGTGCAGAATACCTGTCTCCACCACCATGCTTGTCCTGGACATTATACCTGCATTATACCTGGGCGCTGCCTCTTGCTCATCATCCCCCCTTCTCCTGAGACAGAGGTGCTCAACCTTTTAGAAAAGCAGTAAATCCATTTAAAGGAAACAAGTTGCAGGCTGGTATTGTCAATGTCTCTGGTGCAGGTCCAGGGGGAGGGGACAAAAATGGAGGAGAATTTATCTTCTATCCTATTGAAGTGGAAGACGTTTTGCAGCTGTGTCATTAATTGTATAATTGTGTGACAACTGCCAGCACTGTAGGAACTCAAGCCTGTGCCATTTGCTTATTATTTCCCCGGTTCTCACAATTCTCAAGTTTTTACTATATCCTACAACATGTAGATTATATAAAGGACAGGAGAGGCTGAGTGAAAGCCAGACATGTTTTGCACTTGCTGATTTTCTTCTCTTTGTATTTTCAGATTTTGTGTTACCTTGAGATTTCCCATTTTTCAGCTATGATAGAAATATTTGTAAGGATTAAGCCTTAATATTTAGGATTAGATAAAAGGGGTGTTGAGGGAAGGAGTCTCTTCTATGCTTGGTGACATTGTTTTTGTGCACGGACAGCCTGCATTGGGAGGAGAAGCAGCTCCTGAACAAACTGCTCATGGACTAGGTCTGCTAATGACAGATGGCTTGGGGTGGCAACTGCCTGGTAGTAAAACGACCAGGCCAGTGAAACAAGATAGCAGAGAGATTTTTTGGGCTTGGGAATTTGTAAGAGGTTTTGTACAACTGATTCAAAAGAGCTTTTCAATCTTGTACTGTGTTGCAGTTGATGCTGCCAAAGTGCAGCCATTGCCAGGCTCAGATCCCCTGAGTTTGGTTTTGACATGTTGTCTTAAGATTTACAGACTGAAACACATTGATTTGTTGCTTGTGCTGAGTTTCACCACCATGTTTCACTGTCATTAAATTGCCTCAATGGAAGATAAACTTAGAGCAAATTCAGTTGAGCTGAATGCTTCCTTTCCTCTGATTTACACTGACTTTGCCTTGGGAAGTGAACCTGATAAGCTCTCTTGCAGTATGCATGCAGTTACACAACAAATAGGCCCTAAATACGATTTACTTATTCTTCTCTAATGTAAGGTCTTGCGATATTAAGAACTAGGAAAAATCCTGCTCTTCATGTGGACATCCCTGAGAACAAAAGTATTTAGAGTTCCCTAGGACCCACAGCAGTATTTCTTCCTTGCCTGTCTGTCTTCCCTGTCCTTGCAGAATTTGGCATGGCTTTCTGTTGCAGCGATAGTAGGAGGTTTCTTGTAAAGGTTTGTGATTATTAAAACCAGGCTTTGTTTTCTTTTTACTTTGCCTGCAGAGGTTGTGCTTTGGAGGATTGTCATCCTCTGAATAGCAAGGCTAGCAGCTTTCTTCTCCTTAAGAAGAAAGATCTAATTTTGAAGATGTATGCAGATTTTGCACTGAAGGAAGATATCTAATAAAATAAGCAATTTTCTGTCAGGACAAGCTGTGTGATTCCTCATGGCTGCAGCTACTAGATGAAATGGATGAGATGCTCCTAAAGCATATGCCTTAGAATCAGATCTGTCTGTATGCTATGAATTACTGGGCTACTACATCCATTGATAAAACTGGGTGTAAAATCCTGCTCCTAATTCCAGACAATTCCTGAGGCCACAGGTCCAGAGCATAACAGAACTGAGAGAGCTGAACTGTGAGGTGTGTGGTTGAGTTTTCTCCCCTGTCCTTTCAGGTGCATTTCAGGATGTTTCTCAGTGGCTGTTGGCAGACGTCCAGCCTCTTGCTGCCTTACTCAATCATCTGCAGTGTGAGTAGTTTAGTAACACACCAGAATTACAGCAAGCATGAGGTGGTGTGGCTGTGTTGTGTGAAATACTCTGCTGTGCCCTGGGAGTTCAGATGGAAAGTCTGCCTGGAAGTGGCGTTTGGGGTTGCTGGTTAGTATGAATTTGAGTGCAAATCCACCAGCAGTAACTCCCAGCAGCTGACATCCCCAGCAAGGGATATGTTCGTAGTAGTTGTTTTCTCTCTTTTGAGTTAGTTTTCTCACCAATCCAAAGGAGCATGGATGCTGAGAAGCTGCCGCTTTGTAGAAGAGCATTGCCTTTTTGGGACTCTCTAGAGGTAGCAGCCACCAGAGGGCAAAAAGAGGATGTGATGAAAATCCAAACATGGCTACTAGAAGGATACTATGCTTTTAATTTCTTCAGCCTGGTGGCTGACTTCCATCTTCTCTTCTATGAATCTGGTTTTTGGTAGAGAGGAGACAATCTGCCAGCTTTTCAGTATTTTCTAAAGCAGTTGTCAGTAAGTGGGTAGGTGAGCAGAAATGCCAAATTTCCAGGCAGTGGTGCTGGGGATGAACACCTCTCATCTTTACTCTTCCCTGTCAGGAGATATCTTCCAGTGGTCTGTCTGTCCTCCCTCCTTTTTTTCCAGAAGAGATGGGAAGGAACATGCAGACTATCTGTGAAGTATCTACTAAAGTAACTATCTCCGACTGGAGAGGCTTCTGGAGGGCTAGGTAATTGTAAATGCTATTTCTTAGAAAAGAAAGAACAAATTTTCTCAAGCTGCTTCTTCCCTGGGCATAGGGAGAAAAGAAGAGCTATCTGCACCCCTTCTGGAAGTTGCCTGAACGTTTGGCTGATTGTGGTGTGGAACAAATCCTACAGATGCTCTGATGTCCCTTCGTAAGATTCTTGGTTCACATGCTTCAGGTGTTCGGGGAGTGTGTTAAGATATTTACAGTTCAAATATCACAGAATCCCCTGAGCTGGAAGGGATCCATGAGGATTATGAAGTCTAATTCCTGACTCCATATAGGACAACCTAAAATTCTCAAACTTGTCAAAACTCAAAATTGTTCACTATGAGGGTGAATAGGCCCTGGCACAGGTTGCCCAGAGAAGTTGTGGATCTCCTGTCCCTGGAAGTGCTCAAGGCCAGGCTGGATGGGGCTTTGAGCAACCTGCTCTAGTGGAAGATGTGCCTGCTCATGGCAGGAGAGTTGGAACAAGATGATCTCTAAGGTCCTTTCCAACCCAAACCAGTCTATGATTCTGTGATAATTGTCCCTGTTTCTGAAGAACATCTTGTCACTCACTCCCTGACTGTATGTCAGTTCAAGATGGGCATCAGAGCTCTCCAAGAAGTTAAAACTGTTTCTAAGTGTAAAGATTTTTGTGCTGTTTAATGCAACAATGACTTTGAAGTTGTTGAACTTCAGTGTTGAATTCAACTTCCATGAATGAATACTGGACATCAGGCTGCTGCTTTGTCTGTCTGTTATAAGGAATTGCATCTAATATCTGAGGCACTTTTTCAGCAGTGTTGCCTTTTTTATTTTGTGCACATACATCACAAAACGGGGGGTAAATTTCAGAGATGGCTTGACACCAGCCCAAGTTTTGTTGCTCGGTGATAAAAGATGGACCATTTCTCAGCAGGTTTTTGGCGTGTTGCCATTTCTTCCTTGCCTAAGCAAATATGTTGTTTGTCTATGCTCTACAGGTCAGACCAGACAGACCTAAAAGACTTATGGCCTTCCTAATCTTAAAAAAAAAATATGGAAAAAACCCCAGTGGGAAGTCTTACATGCTAAGTTTTAGAGGCTTATATATTAGATGCTGACACTGAATGGTTTTCTCATAAGTATCTTTTCAAATATCATTTTGTTGGGTTTTTTTTCCCAAAGAGCATGATTTGTATGGCACCTTTCATTAGTTGTAGTGCAGGTAGCTGTAATGCATGAACCAAAGCTGTTGTGTGAGCTCTCAACACAGCACAGCCAATGTTGTCAGTAGAAATCTGTGCAGCAGGGTGCAGGATTCAACACAGGACAAAATAGGTGGAATAAAAGTGCTCAAATAAAGCCAACAATAGTGCCTTCAGAAAGCTGCTTCGGGAACTGTGGTGTGCTGAGGGAGAGAAAGGTGACGGGCACCCCAAAGTGGCTAATTGCTGTTGTCTTATCTTAACTGGAAGCCTCCCTGAGTTGCATGCCTTTCTGCTGGGGTGCTGGGTGATATGTTTGGTTGGCATTGCAAGTGCTTCCTGTGGATGATTCATGCATTGATTGAGTGGTTTCGAAAGAAGGTGGGAGAGCTTTATTCCTTTCTCAGGCCCAGTTCCAGATCCTCTCTACTTAACGCTCAGCTGGGACAACTGGAATGGCACAAATTGGCAGTCCAGCCTCACAGCTCTGGACTGGCACTGGTTCCAGCACATGCCTGATTATGTGATGAACTAGCTCAGTGCTGGTCTGGAAGGAAACAACTCATTGTTTTTTAGGCTCATTCTTTGCTGGATGAACAGGTTGAGTCAATGCATCACATGCTCAAACACACAGTGGTGCTCAGGAATCATAGAGAGTGGAGGATATGGCATTGGGTTCTGGTAGTCGGGGTTAGTTCTTCAGCTTCTCTGCCTGCACCCTCTGAGAGGAATTGTCAGTGTTTCCAAAGAAGTGGGGTGTTGTTTGATTTCTGTGAGCATCTCTGACAAGGGCCTGAAAATGAGCCTGGCAGGGAACTGTCCAAGCTCCTATGGGACTCTTGGGGGAAGCTGATTATGGACAGTAAGTATCCCTCACCCCAGATATCTGTCTGCTTGATGCTGCCCTTTGTGTGCTCTCTGATGGGCACAGCCTGTAGCATAAGGTCTATAAAATGGAGCCATGCTGTTTTGTCTCTGGGAGAAAGTCAGTGGTATAAGGAAAAGGTCATTCTGACTTAGTGCTAGTGTAAACAGATTAAACCCTCCTCTTTATTCCTTCACAATTTTTTTTTTTCCTTTTATTAATGTGGATAGATAGCACTCTTTACCTTTTGTTTTATGCTGGTTTCAATTAACAGTGATTTATATGGATAACTGAGTAGAGTAAGGTATTTCTCACTGAGCACCAGTTCTAATGGGGATGTTATCAGGTGTTCTCTTCCCTGGCACATTTTCCAGGTGACTCCTTGAAGAAAATTCTCTGCAGAGATGGAAATATGTCTCTAACTGAAAAAAAAAGGATCTTCCAAAAGCACCAAAGCACAGTGAAGTTGCACTGAAGTATAGGGATTCCCAAGGACATCGCTACAGTGTGCGCATATGTAAGAAACCATCCTTTCTGACTGTGTTTGAAGCTGTTACAGAATTTCCTGTGCACATAGGTATTTTAAGCCTGAATTGCTATGGTGTATCTGGGGCTCCAAGTAAACATCATTCAGCAAATGAGTGGCAGGGATATTCACAGGGCTTTGAAATCTTTTGCTAGAGACAATTTCATCAGGAGTGCAGCTCTCAGTCAGGGGTGTGTGCTGGGTTGATTATCAGTAGTGCTCAGATACCAGCTTTATCAAAAGCAGCGCCAACTGAAGAAACAAGTGCCAGAAACAGCTAACAAATACCTCCACAGTCTTTGTTCTATGATTGAAGTCTTCCCTTTAAGCCTTTCTTTTTACGGGGGGGGAGGGGTAACTGACCTTGAGTCTGAAACCCAGTGCTTCAAGTGTCTGTGAGCAGCTCTTCTTTGAGCAGATAATAAAAGTGTGTGGGAGACTGGCTCAGCCTGCCTTCTGAGGTGTAAGTAGCATTAATCTGGGGAGGTGGAGGGCTGGTTCATACACAGATGTGCACACAGAGCCTGTTCATGGTACCCTGTGCTTTATGTAGCCACCAAACCTGGAAGCAGAGGTGGCTATAACTGATGAGAGAGCTTTTCATAGTCATGTGCCTGATCTCTGTCCTGAGAGTTTGGTTGTCAACTGTATCTTCTGGATTTTTCCTTCACATTTCATAGCTGTTCACATTGCTGGGTTCAATCTCTTCTCGCAGGAAGAGTTAAACTATAGATCTTAGGTTTTTCTCTGTCAATGATACATGTGCATGTTTGGGGTTTATTATGTTTCATCTGTTGCAGAGTTTTGACATCCCACAGCATCCCCAAAAGTGAGGCTGGACTTGCTGTCCAATCAGGATATTCCAGAGGGAGGCAAAAGCCCCACTGACAGAAATGTGAGTGGTAGATTAATCTCTTGTTTCAGGTTATCTCTACAATTGTGGGAATAATTTGATCTTTCTCTGTGGTGGTTACAAGCAGCCAGAGATGCTGGCAAGAGCAATTGCATTAAGCCTGCTAGCCCTTGCTAATGCTGTGAGACAGAGATTTCAGTGTTGTCTGACTGAGGCTTAAGCCAGTTGTTTAATATCAGGTACTTGAGTTCAGGTTTTGAGAGACGGTATAAACAAGAAGAAAGAGAAAACACCCAGTTTTATTTCTTTGATTTTGGAAAATGCTGGAAGGCTGCTGTGCTCCGAATTATTGTCAGCCTTTATAAGTAGTTCTCAGGATTACTCACTCGGGTAGGTCTAGTTTTATGTTTTTGTTGCCTGTTGTGCTGAAGCAGCTCCGGCTACTTTTTAACAGAGAACAATCTGTGATGCATACCACACCTGTGCTGCTCTGCTGCTCACAAGTGTAGATCTCCAATGTGTCATTCCCTCAAATGGAAAAAACTTGGAGTATCAATCACAATTGTGATTGATAAGGCAGTTCAATGATCTGCCTTACAGTACCTTCACAGCTTGGCTTTGCCAGATACTGAGCCTGCACTGGATGTGCCAGCTGTTCTGGTGTCCCTTGGAGATCTTCCATTCATAAGATTGAGCTGGGCTGATCTTAAGCTTGCAGTCCTGTTGCCAGAAAACCAGATAGCTGGCTGTCATCCAGGTGCTAAAAGGGCTTTGCTGTCAGAGTTTTCTGAGTATGCTGGTCTCTGGTGACATGGATTTGTGGAGTTGCTGTGGCAACCTGCATAGGTTTCCTCAAGCCCCTGCCTGGTTTCTGGCTTCCAAATTAGCTTTGTTATTCATCCCACTTTGGAGAAGGGAGACTGAGGGCTGGGCTTTGGAGCAGTTTGCCTGCTGGACGAGCAAAGCAACCTCTGAAGAGGTGGGGGCAGAGAGCTGATGGCTGCAGCATGGTGCCTGCCTGCCTTCCCTCCAGCTGGGCACATGAGCGAGAGCCTCTGCCTCCCTGTTGCCTTTGCTTGCTTACTCCTATCGTAATTTTAGTTCAAAAGTAGTTAAAATTGTTGTGTCCTGGCCCCATTGCATTAGGTCAGACTGATTTGAAAACCCTATGCTGTTTCATTTTAAGTGAAAAAATTTTGGTACCTTAAGCAGAAACATGGCTTTAAAACAGCGCGTGCTTCACGAGAGGTCATTCCTCTGAAGTTCATTTGAGTGGAACGTAGTTCAAACAAGGCCTTGAGTGAAGCCCTTGCAAGACAGAATTTTCCAAGCTTCTGAGCAACTCAGGGCCTGGTGCTTTCTAGCTGGAACTCGATCCCATGCCCTGGAACATGCAGCCTGTGCAGAACCTTTCACTCCTGTGAGCTCAGCGTGCAGCACTGTTGGCTCTGCATACTTGAAAATTTTCTTCTTGAAGTTCCACACCTTCTCATGAGGTTGCCTACAAGATTCTGGGTGATTGTCTCTTCGGATGTGAAAATGTGGAAGTGAGAAAATGAAACTTTGTCTTTTATGTGGCTAACTTTTAACAGGTAAGCAGCCTAATTAATTAAATGCTGTACACAGCTCTAATGCAGGATAATGAGGGGTTGGAGAGGGATAAAATTATCTTTTTTTTTTTTACTTTTAAATAATATTTTAAACACATCATTTCTATTATGATGCATCATGGGTTATTATATGCATATCTTGATTGAAATTTTTCTCATCTTCTCAGGATCTGATCACCCATCCCAGCATAATTGTCTTGTTTTCCTGTTTCTTGTGAGGTGCCCAGCACTGTGTACTTAGTGTTCAGGGCAAGCTAAACATCCAGTGTCTCTCAAAAGTTGTTCCAGTTTTTATTTTCACTCTTATAGGTTCTGCATAACTGATATCTTGATTAAAATATAAAGCATGTCGTTTTGTCTCGTTTATGTAAAGTTTAGTAGCAAGTGTGGAGAAAAAGATAAGCTCAGTGAAATGCTACTTGGAGTTCTGTGACAGCAAGAGTTGCTTATTGTAATAAAGAGATGGCTTGCTTATCAAATATACAGGGAAATTAGGTTACTAATGTGGAAGCTTTTGCATATAGAAATACTGGGTTAAGCTTTTGCTATGGCAATATAAGACCTTGCTATGTAAATATGGAGAAACTGAACTCTTTCTGAGGCTTGTGAAACAGGCAATGCAGTGCAGACGGGACAGTGGGAAGACAGACTGCGCCGATAAGGAAACTGTCCAGGGGGATAGAAGGGAGCCACCCATGCCTGCAACGCAGAGGCGAAAAGACCACCGCCCAGCTGGAGGGGAAGATCAACAGATCATACAGAACCAGGACCCAGAGGCAGGACCCCCGCCCCAGCTGGAAAGGAAGATCAGCAGATCATACAGAACCAGAACCCAGAGGCAGGACGCCCCCGCCCCAGCTGGTGCAGGAAAGAGCAATGGATAATGCAAAGAAGCAGGACCCCTACCCAGCTGGGCAGAAATATAACCTAACCGAAGCAGGAGCCCAAGGACTATAAAAAGGGCTGGAAATTCCACACATTTTTGTGGTCGCTGGCGGGTCTTTTGATCCCCCTGGCCACCCAGCGCTGTTTTTGCTCATTTATATCTTGCTCAATTAATAAAATTCTAATTGGAACACTGAGTTTTTATACTCTTCTATTACACTTATATTTTGGGCTTGATATGCATTTGGATCATGATCAGAAGAGTTTAGAGTTGGAGGTTCTGGACTGTGGACAGCAGAAGTGCCTTTATATTGTCCAAGTCATGTGGTTGACTTAAAGTAACTTTTGACTTAACTTTACACAGCCTTGAGCCTGAGATGTTCTGGGTATTGTATGTCTCTGATAAAAATAACAAAGAAGCAAATATGTGCTCAGTACTGTGATTGTTGCAGAGCTGATAGTGATCTCAGAAACCACAGGAGTGTCATGTTACTCAGTTCCTAGATGGAGATGCCTTGAAATGCCTGTGTGAAATGCTCCAGGGCATTATGAAACTGCAGCCTGCATGCTGCAGAGACCATATATGGATACAGAAGAGCTGTTTATTGAATGGCAACACGAGTTCTGATCTTCAGTCTGGGCACAGGACTGTACACGTTAGTCTCTGTACAGTTAACTCACTGTGAAGAGGGAATGTGTAGGGGAGCTCTGGCACATTTGAATTGGGTTTGCAGCCACCTTGGGTCTCCTGGGTACACCACAAACACACCTGAGTATCCATTCTCAAACTCCTGTGGCGGTGATGAGAAACGTAGTAGATGAAGGGAGTAGTAGATGAAGGGAGACTGGGGGTGATGCTGGGGACACAGAATTGCTTTTACTTGTTTCTGCTTTTGCTCTTTGAGAGTCATCTTAAATATTTGTATTAAGTCTCTCTGCATTCTGCGTCTTACTTGCCAAGACTGGTTGCCTTAGTCACCAGGGCTGTGGTAACTAGGACAACAAGATTAAGCAGGCAAATGTAGAAATAATGGTAATTACTTTCTCAACTCTTCCTGCAATTGGCTTGTATGAACAAATATCCTGCATGTGGGTGACTTGTGTCAGCAGTCTGTTCTCCCTTTCTGCCTTACACATCCTGAAATCCTACTGGTGACACTATCCTAATCAAGCTGTGGTGGTTCCCTCTTGCAACTGGAGTGAGTCTGTCAGAGCTGTTATATGTAAAACGCGATCAGGCCGAATTAATAATCAATCAAGCCAATCGATAATTAATAAAGATATAAATTTTATTATCGGGACCGAAATATGGTCGCGATTGCCACGTGGAAAAGCATTGATGCGGACGAACAGCAGCCTCCGCCCCACTCGCTGGTAGGCTTGCCCGTTTGCCGAAGTGTGCTTCGGCTGGACAGCTTATATACAGTTTATTTTGCTGCGGGCAAGGTGTTTTATTCATCTCAGGATGTAAGTGTCCGTTCTTTCACTTGTGCAGAACAGGACAAAAGCAGGAGACAGAGGTGATCGTTCCTAGATGTCTTCTTTTCGCAGTAGTGTAGATGCTGAATGTTCTTCTCCGGCTCGATATGAATATGGAATAACCAGTCTCCAGTCCCTTAATTGAAATGTAGAGTTCATCAGATCCCAATCTGGGCCTGGAGATGGCCGTTTCACAGTTTCCTTATCTATCTGGTCACCAGAGTCGGTGTTGATGGGTTCCGGGTGTTCAGTGATTTCACTCCAAGATATTCATCTCGGGTACTTGGGAGACAGAGATAACTTATGAGAGCAGGGAGTCTCCCATCCTGTCCAGGTTCTCTGCTTCTTTTTATTTTGCAAACGACTGAATTCCTCTGGCTCTGACCAGCTGTCTTGGCCGCAGCTAATCTTTCCTTTGGGTGCTTTGAGAGTTTCTGTAATTTTATAAATCTAAATACATTTTTCTATTCTTTATTACCACTTATAAATTTATTAGATAAATCATCAGCCTGAATTAACTAACATATTTATAACAGAGCCATGTGAATGTTGCTGTCCACCTCCTTCCTGAGCATGGGAGCCTATGCTGGAGCTGGAACAGAGTGCAAGGGACACTGAAGGCCAGCTCTCAGGGCCAGCACTTGTGTGTTTACTCGCTTGGTGGCAGATTCTGAGTGGGAAGTATGGGACCAGTGTGTCTGCTGGGACAGGGAGACTGCCTTACAGTGCTGCGGCCAACTGGTGGCTTCTATGCAGTCACTTTCTTCCACAGATGTTGTCCTCTCCTGGAATAGTTATTTACATGTTGATTTGTTTGCTCACTGTCGGACTGAGAAGGGTCTGGGAAATGGTAATTGTTGTCCTGTCTCTTACTCCTCAGGATACTGTTTGCACTATGGGTATAGTTGGAGGTCAGCTTTTGATGCAATTTTGCTTTGTTTTGAGAGCAGGCTGTTTCTATCCCATCGGGTAAACCCAAATCCTGACTTGGGGCAATGAAGTTGTATCTCACACCCCACCTTTGAAACACGTTGTTCCTGGAAGCTCCCACTGAGCTGCTTCTTGCTGTGTCTGTGCCTTCTGTCTGCCCTTTCTGCAGTAAGAAACCAGTGCTGTGTTCTCTCCTCTAGCAAGCTCGTAGCTCCGTGAACTTGGGATAGCAAGGCACTTGCCTAGTATTTCTCACTGCTCTATGCATTGTTTTTCTTCTCCCTGCTTGTTTTCCCCCAGCTGAACATGATTGGGAGCCAAAGTGAGCACAGTAAAGGGATTCCCTGGATACACAGGCCTCTTTGTGGGCATCCAATGCAAGCTTAATAGGCTCTTTTCAACACTCTTGACAATCTCTGACTGATCATGTGGGGGATTAGGGTGATTGCATTTGATGAATTGCGCTAACAAAAGACCCTGTGCTTTGGTACCTGCTTTCCCTGGGGAATGGTTTCCTCTGCCTTTTCTCCATATATGATTATCCTGAGGAGTCCATTCACCTCTCCTTTGAACTGGCAGTCTGTTTACAGCTGCAAGCAGCATTTCTATTAAGAAACTGTCAGATATTTCTGAAATAAGTTTTTGCTTTGAGTGGTATCCTTTAGTTATGTTTCCTTCTCTGATGTCGCTTTCCCCTGACTTTTGTCCTCTTAAAAACTGTAACTTGCTGCAATTTCATCGTCACTTGCAGTCTTATTTCTCGCCCTTACCACTGTTAGATAGAGTCAGAGTCAAAGGTGTCCCCTCATGGCTGTTTTAAAAACTTTTCAGTATTATTCTGGGCTGGAACTAGCTGTTATTTCTTTTATAGGCTTGTTTTACATTTTGATCAGTGAACTAAAAAAGCCATGTTTTTGTCTCTTCTGCTTTAGTTTGCTGGTGCAGAGCTTCCTGTGGGCCAGTCTCAAGGTAGTATGTGCACTGGCAAATGTTTTTCAGGAAGCCTGTGTACAAGAGCTGAGGACAACTCGTTTCAGAAATCCTTAATGACCTCCTGTATAAAATTCAGAGTACTTAGAGAGAAAACAAGGATGCTGCATCTGAACATATATAGGGCAGCATATGCCCAGATAATGGGCATAAAGGAGTGCCTCTGTTGCACCAAGTGGTTTTGTGTGCACCTATTGTGCAGGAAATCCTTCACTTCAGCCACAGATTCGTGTGGGTTGGTGGGAAGGATTGCATGATAAGTCACCTCTCCCTCCATTTCTTGAGTTCTTCAATAGGCATTCTGGTGCTTCAGTGAGAACTACAAAACTGTGCTTTAAAGAGACAAAGTGGTTGATAGGATGTTGAAATTTTGAAGTATGTTACAAATTTAAATTTTCTTAGTCAGGGTGTCTTTGGATGGCTGCCTGTGCCTGGTGTGGCTATAATACAGGATGTGGTGAGGAGGCACACCAAGTTATTTATAGACCCTTTTGCTTGGTGAAATGTGTGCTGTGATAGCTCCTGGCTCTGCTTGCAGCTTGCTGAGAAGTTGAATAGGCACAGTGACCCTTGGAAAGAATGTCCTGTTCCACTGGGACAGTGTCTGGAAGTGAGCAGTTGCACATGCATGCAGTGTCACCTGTTTAGTCTGTGTGCTGCTTGCTGGGGCCCTCAAGAGCCTGCCAGCCTGTGAGTAACTGTCTGACACTGCTGAGCCCAAGCCTGCACTACCTTGGAGAGTAGGGACAGTCCGCTGGACAGTCTGGCAGCCTACTGGGAAATCTTGTGGTGCCAGTGAGCAGGAATGACTGTGGACAACAGCTGCCTGTGTGCTTTGCCTGGAGAGGGCTCTGAGGGGGAATTGTCTCTGCTGTGGTCCACTGGAGCTGAGGCTGCTCCCTGGGCATTTATTTATGCAGCATAGCTGGTTCATGGTTCTTGATGTCTGCTCCCAGAGAGCCTGATGTTATAGGGTCAGTGGACCTGGACAAAAAGCAGTATTCTATTGCTGGAATTTTTTGGTAAATACCGTGATATTCCTGAGCTAGGGAATTTAGTGTGAGTCATAGCAGTGTGTACTGCCTTGTCACTTCCACTCCAGCTGCATGGACTGTGTGGCAGCCCTGCCTCAGAAAAGTTGGGTAGAAACAGCCCAGAAGCTTTGTATTGCAGTAGTGTTTCAAGATGGATGTCTCTGCCAGGAGGGTCTATTTTTGAAGCTGACTGGTGAGGAGAAGCAGTGCACACTGGAATGTTTGCAGATACATCTATGCTAAAAGGAAAGCTGGTCTCTAGCACCAGGTAAGCTGCAGCTCCTTGCTGTGGTGTGTGGAACAGCTCTGGCATGTTTGTGTTAGTGACAGGTTGGAGTAGCCAAGTGTCTTTCTAGTCATATCTCAGGTTTTTCACTCCATCCTCTGATCTTGTTTTTGTCACTGAATGTACAGACTGATTGCTCTTCCATGATTTTAATAACTGCCCTTTCATAGCTTCCCCACTTTTCAGACAAGCGTTTGTTGTGTGTGGTCTGCACAGTGGCCTCATTGGTCTAGATCAGTGGCTTAAGAGATGTGTGCAACAGAGAGGTTTATAAACCCGTTGGGAAACAACTGCTGGGCAGAGCTCTATATTGAATTCCGTCTGGAGAGGGGAGACTTGCTAGGAAGGGCAGGCTGGAATAGCCCTGCCAATGCTGACTGTGCTCATCCTGTTTGGGAGTTTGAGGTTTTGGGTAGGTTTGACATCACAGTGGCAGCTGCTCTTTCCTCCTACAGTGGGACTAACCACATTAGCGGGAGTGTCCCCTGAGATCAGGGTAGGAAGTTGTATATCTTACGTGTGATCTGCTCTCCAAGCTAGCAAAATTGTGGGAGCTCTCAGTCCATAGCAGGGAGGATCAGGAAGAAGCAGTCCTCAAGTCAGGAGGTGACATTTAGGTTATGTATTGATGTTGGCCATCTCTCTGCTGCCTGCAGTGTCTCAAGCTTTTCCTCGACACAAATCCACAGCATGAACAAGTAGTAGGCCAGCGTGGTCCACTTCTTTTTGAGGCTGCCTGTGTTACTGAGTCTGAAACCCTAGAGCTGTCTGCAGCTATAGAACCTGTAAAGGACAGCTGTGCTTAAAGAAATCTGCCTGGGAACAGGAAGGGAGCATTTCATAATATAGGCTTATCTTTGACTGGCTTCTGCTATTGTGTTTGAATTGGTTTGAGAAAGCACTATTTGTCTTATTTAGAAATTATTTGTTTGCTGAGATGCTGGCACACACTTGTCCATGTGAGGAGGCACGTCCAAACATCAGAGGATAGCTCAGCAGTCTTGTGAAGGAGAGCACATATACTGTAGAGCTGTTGGCTGCAGGCCTGTAGTAGATGTAGCTTTTAGGAGAGAGAAGTGCTTTTGCACTCTGAGCACAGCACTGCTGCTGGTCCATCTGCCACTCTATGTGTGACTCCCTGGGCATGGGGCTGGTGTACACTCAGTAATGCATGTTGGCTGACCTCCTTTAGCAAGCATGTTTCTAATGTATAACCTGTTATAACCTTCCTGTGAAGGAAACAGTGGCTGGTCCAGGAACAGTTTTGGCTGCAGTTTGGCTACACATGTCAGCAGTTTTGAAAACCCTGAGCAAGAGGATGATTTTGTACATCTTGTTAGGTATTTAGAAAGATGTTTATATTCTCTTAGATAGATCCAACAAATCTTTTCTGTAATGCTGAGTGAGTCTTAGTTCTTCCAGACAAAATCAGTGATTCCAGTACCTGTCTGCACTTTACTCCCTTACACCTGGCTGCTTTCACACTGGTAGCAAACAGTTCTGATGGCTGTTGCTGGTGATCACCAGTAGCTACTGCTGCTGGCTGAGTCATGCGTAGTGTTGATGTCCTTGTCCTTTCTCCAAACCTCCTTATCTCATTGGTGCACCTCACCCAGCCTGGAATGCCTGCTATGCCTTGTCCTGACTGTTGTGTCTCTTTGGGTCATGACCTGCCCTGTTCTGTGCCTCTATTGAGAGTGGCTGTGTGCTGTCTCAGTGTATTAAATTATGTATGAAATACATCTCTGAGCACAGAGAAGTGCTATGAGCTTGTGATGGAAGAGAAGACATTTCCTGGAAGGCCTCTGGATGGCAGTCAGAGACCCTGGGCAGAGCCATGTATGGTCCCTGCAGTGAGTGGGAAAGTTGCTTCAGAGTGTTTAACAGAGCAGCTGGGTGCTGACCAAACCAGAGATCGTCTGCCCAGAGAGTAAAGAGTTACTCTTCCAAGCGCTGATTGGAGCAGGGCATGCCCGATAAATGTGCATACACAGTGAGGTGGTGATGTTTGATGCAGTTAAGAATGGCCTGCTGGGTCAGATGAGAACAGCAGGGGCTGATGGTGTGGATTTTCCCTTCCATGGGATAGGAAAATGAAGAAAATTAGGTGCTCCAATTCAGTACAGTCGTGCTGTATGACTCTCATTTTTCAGCCTTCTGATGTTTTCATTCTTGTAATGAAGTTTCTCACACTGTTTTTGTAAATATGCACATGTTTTTCTAACTGTCTTTTTGTTTTTCATTCTTTCTCCTGGGAGGAGAAAGGTTTGATAGACGTTGTCATTGACCAGTGTGGTTAGAGAAGATATAACTTCACCTTCCAATCAATAGTCGTTTCCAAAACTCTGCATAATGTGAAAACCAAAATAAAGTTTCTCTCTTCCTTGCCTTCTCTCGAGTGTGTCTGCGCTCTGTCTCTGCATTTCGTGTTGCGCAATAGTGCGCCATCGCTGAGGTCCCATTTAATGCACTGCACTGGCCTCTTTTCAGTGACTGCAGTCTATCTTGAATGGCCATTCCAAGGGGGAAATGCTAACCAGGACATAAAGCTGTGAGGAAAACTCTAGGCAGTAGTAAGAAGCCAGCCAGGAAGACAAGGAAAGGTAGATGTATTTGCTTGCAGCACACTGTTTTCTTCTCATTTGCCTCCTGACTGGGGATGAGTTGCTTGATGATACCTTGCTCTTGGTAATGTATATCCTAGTGATACTGTTATTCTTTGCCCTCCCCAGCATGACTGCCTATCCTCCTCCCCTGTAGTGCAGCCAAGTTGCTTCCGTGAGGACAAGAAGCCCCTTCCTTGGCTGTTAAAACCCTAAGAGACAAAAGGAAGGAGTGTGTCATCTGGTCCTCTGGGATGTCTGAGCATTGGCCTTGGGTTTGGTCTGTCTAGGGGTACATGGAAGAAGATGGGATGATGGAAGGGGGGAATAGTCATGTGGGAAAACAGTCTGGATTTCTTGAGGCAGACAGAGCCGTAAGCTGTGAAATGCTTCACAGGAAATGAAGGGATATAACAGCCTGGGGAGGTTTTGTTTTCTGTGCTTCATGCTTTAGGATTTCCTTTGTGAATGTCACTTGGGAACTGGGATAAGTCAAACCTACTGCAATTTGCAGTAACAGAACCGTGCTCTGGATCCAGCAGCAGGGCAGACGTGCTACTGGTAGCAAGCTGCTGTCAGCCAGGATGCAGATGAGCCAAAATGTCTCTCTTACGGCAAGAAGAGGAATGCTGGTCGGCACCAAGGCTGTTGTGCTGCCCACCGCCTTGTGCAGCTTGGTTGAGGGACCTGAGACACAGCAGGTATTCGGTGGCTCTGCCCTAGCTCTTTCCTTGGTGACCCCAGGAGGGTGTTGCCATGGTTTTTGGCTTTTGCATTCTACTGTGTTACACCTCTTGGGTGCAGCTTGCTTTACTTGCCCATCCCAGGCTGCAGCAGTTGCAGTGGCTGGAGGGCAGAGTGGTAAGAGTGTGCTGGCAAGCCCTGAGTCCCCTGTCTCTCCCTTGGGGAAGCTCTCAAAACAGGCTGATGCTGGCTTTCCTCCCAATCGATCTGTAATTGGTGCACCTACCTGTCCTGATGCCTGATTTGCAGAGCCTGATGAACCTGCTGCTGTCCCAGTTCATTGCTCTGTTTGCTGGCAACAGGGACTTGGTTTCTGAAAGTGGAGTAGGTCTCTCCTCCCCTCTTCGTGCATCAGTGGTGTCCTATGCAAACACACCACTTGTGGCTCGGGGAGGATCTTGCTTTCAGGAAGCTGTGGCACATTTCGGGTGGTGTCTCACCGCTGGCACAATGTTTGTGTGCTCTTCCTTTGGCACCTGCTTTGGCCACTATCCGAGGTGAGCTCTGTGGATGCACACCCCTCTGATCAGATCTGCTTTTACAAGCTGCTCCATGTGACCGGCCGGTCTGCAGAGCGTCCCGGTGTCCCGGGTTTGTGCTTCTGTCCGGCTGCCTTCTGCCCTCTAGCGGGAACATGTTTTAGGAATAGGTGCTCCTCCAGCAGTTGGCAGGGGTACAGGAGCATTGGGAGTGTCCCGTGCCTTGTGAGCCCCATGGAAATTCTGGAATCTTTCTAGAAATCCAGTCTCGGAGTTTAATATTACCTTGAAGGGAAACCCGAGCTGTCAAAGTCAGGAAAAATACTGAAGAGTGCCGCAGTGCCTGGCTCCGACTCGGCTCCGGCTAGCCCTCTCGCACAGGCAGGCATCACGTGGAGTGTGGGCCGCCCCCAGGTAGCTACTAGGTGGAGCGGTGGTCAGACCCAGGGGTGCGGCTTCGAGACAATCGAGGGCTCAGCAGCCACGCTGAGGGCAGGGGTAAAAGAATCAGGGGGAGGTCTCCGGTGTGAGGTTCTCAAGGCAGCATTTATTCCCCCGAAAGGGTTCAGGGACCGAAGACAACAAATAATACAATGCAGCGACTTATATGTGGGGGCGGCAACATAACGTAGCAACCAATGAGGGGTACAAGGGGAGGAAAATGCAACCTAACAACCAACAGACTCTTGGACATGGAACATGCTAGAAGAATAGACGGGGTTCACATAAATTGACAGGGGGACTGGGTAGGGTTACAGGGATTGACAGGGAAGGGACTAGAAGAAGGGGAGGGGAGAATCCATATAGGGAAGACTCAAGGGAGGGTATAATTCAGGGCTAAACCAACTAGGGACATACAAGGGTGTCCGTTGGGGCAACGGACTTTATGATGTAGGGGGATGTCAACCAAATAAACAATTTTAGATAGCTAAATAACGTAACACATTGCAATAGAAGAGCAGCTACATTGACACTAGGTTTAGTCCATGTCTGTGCATCTAACAAGGGTGGTAGTGCTGACAGGGATGCACAGAGGGCCAGTGCTGGGAAAGGTGGATGTGTCCTAATATTTGTAGGTGGGATGGAAACTACAGGAAAACCCAAGGTCTCTGGCTGCTGCCACTTGGAGAAATCGGTGCAAATGTCTAGGGAAACAGTCTTTTCCAGAGAATGAGCTGCCACTCAGGAGTGAGTGGTAAGCCAAGCACTGAACAGACCAGGATATCAGCAGAAAAAGAGCATATTTCATGGGCTTGACCCTTAACTTGGGGATAAGGACTGGCTCTGAGGCTGGGGCACGGAGTGAGTTTGGGCAGTGACTCTGGATGCACACTGGGCTTTTCCCGTGGCTTGTTCCAGCTGCAGTGGGCACCACGCCAAGAGCAGATTCTCCAGATGTTGCACATCAGCTGCTTTGTTATTTGAATGAGATTTTCTTTGGACTAGTACTTGCTTATAATAATGTTTATATATACTTCTGAAAAAAATTCTAAAAGCATATTTTTATCCATGTACATTTATATAGATAAGAGGGTGGTAAACATACAAATAATATTTTAAGACTTCCTCCAGAATGAGGAGGACTGTTGTAGTTGCTCTTAAGAAGATTTAATTAGCTCTGTTCATACATTGTGGGCATCACCTGTGACCCAGTTTAGTGACACAGTCAGAGCAGCAGAAAACCTTTTTCCTTTTCAAAACAATATTAATTTTTTTAACTTGAGGAACACTTTTATTTTCTTCAAGGAGGAAGCTATGCAAAGAGTACTGCCCAAGCAGGAAATTGTTGCATAATGCTTTATATTATCCCTTCAGTTAAAAAGAAAGCAAAAAACTACCTTTTGTTATTGAAAAGAAAAAAAAAGTAGATAAGAAAATGCTTTAATGTCCTCCTGCTGTGGTTTCCAGGAGGTAGAGGATTAGGTCCATTGAATCTGCAGAGAATTTTGACACTGCACTGCAATAAAAATATTAAATTGAGTGAATTGGTTCTTGGATAATATATAAATTATTTGGTATAACAAGTAGTGATGAGAGTGCTTGTAAAATACATGCTATACATCTGTGTATCGCTCTGGCAAAAAATGGGGACACAGTGCAGCTCTGGCCAGACTTCAGCTGTATCAAAGTTAAAATGTTTAGGATTTATTTTGAGGAAGGGATAGTGAACAATAGACCCAGGAAAAATAGAGACCATAATTAAGATCCCATGTCTGCTTACAAAAAAGCAGATATGAGGATTTTTCAGAATTGTGGTATTTCATTGGCTGTGGTTTTCCTGGGGTTAGGGGAATTGACTAAGCCTCCAACAGAGGCAACCAATAATGAAAACACAGAACTTGTTGTGTAGGGCCCAGAGAGGGAACAAACTTTTAAAGCAATAAAATAGTGTCTGCTCTGTCTCTCGGGCTCCTAGATTATACAAATCCCTCAATTTGTATGTACATGAAGTAAAGATAGTGGAGTGATAATGCAGAAATTGTGACTGCACCACAAAGCAGTCACATATTATTCCATTCAACTTGATTCAGTTGCATTGGGATGACCAGCCTGTAGTAAATCACTGTCAGCAGCAGCAGCAGCAGCAGCGATACTGGAGAAAGCTGCCTCTTTATCCTGGGACATCCCATAACAGTCCATGTTCCATGTGCAGTGGAAATACTGTAGAGACAGAGCGCGACCCAAGCTCTATTGCCGTAATGGGTAATGTACATAGGTATGAGCTGATCCTCCTAATGGTAGATAACATCATCTTAAAAGGATATGACACCTTGAATTCAGCAGGTCTCACACCTCTGCCTGATGATTTGAAGCTCCACTTTGAATACTGTGTTCAGTTTTGGGCCACTCACTACACAAAAGACACTGAGATGCTGGAGTGTGTCCAGAGGGTCTCGAGAGTTAAGTTTATGAGGAGTGCTTGAGCGACCTGGGGCTGTTTGGCTTGGAGAGAAGGAGACTCAGGGTGACCTTATCACTCTCTACAACTCCCTGAAAGGAGGTTGTACTGCGTTGGGGGTTGGTCTGTTTTCCCAGGTAACAAGTGACAGGACAAGAGGAAATGGCCTCAAGTTGCACCAGAGTAGGTTTAGATTGGATATTAGGAAAAAATTCTTCACTGAAAGGGTGGAGAAGTGGTGGAATCAAGTGGTGAAATCACTACCCCTGGAAGTATTCAGAAAACAAGTGGATGAGGCACTTGTGTATATGGCTTACAAGGTTAGTAGTGAACATGGTCATGCTTTGTCAATGGTTTGATTTGATGATCTTAAAAGTCTTTTCCAACCTTAACAATTCTATGGTTCTCTGATGGAGTATGATGGACATTTCAAGTAAACCACAGACTGATTTAACAGACGTTCTCTTATATTACCCAAATCTAGTTCTTTTTGTAGATGTTTTTGTCCTCCTATCTGCAAGGACAGCCTGCAAGGACACTGTGGTGAGCCAGGTAAAAGCAATAGAAGCAGAACCACTCTCAGCAAGGATAAGTGCACAGGGAGCAGGATTAGTAGCCTTGGCACGTCCAGGGAAGAGGAGAAATGAATTAACATCTCTATGGACTCCTGATATGTTTTTGGGGTGTGTCAGGCAGCAGGAATGTTTTGGAAAGAATGGGGATTCTTCACATCAGGAGGACAGAGTATCTATCCCTTGGAGAAGAAATATTCAATTCATTAGAATTAGTACAGTTACCTCTAGTTCTGGATGGTTAGACAGGAAAGCTTCCTTTAAAAAAAAGCCACTGTGTGTCCTCTGTGACCTCTTGATTGGATGCTTTTGCAAACAACTGCTGGAGGCAGTGCTTTGCTGCTGGCACTGAATTTCACAAAATGCATGTTATAAGAGCTTTCCTTTTCAAAATATCTACAGGCCAGTTTGGTGAAAGCATAAGCATTTCAATCAAACTTCAGAGCAAAAGCTCCAAATTCGTCATTTAGTGCGGGAAAGAAGGCAGCATTTTTTAAGATAATACCAGGGAACAGTGAGTACCTCTCACCAGTAAATGACCAGTAGAGGAGTGTAGGAGTACTGAGGTTCCAGGAGGCTGTCAGACTGCCCTGTCGGAGCCTGTTTTCCTTGTTATTGTCAGTCAATGTTGCTATCAGAATGTTACAGAGTCATATTTACTGTTATGAATAAAATTTGGGTGAGGAGACCTTCTGCTCCTTTAAAAATGCCTTTATTAAGTGACAGCTCTTTATTGGGAATGGGGGGTGCTGCCGCCCCCGTCATTGCCGCCGCCGCTCCTGCTGCCGCCGCACCTGCCGCCGCCGCCGCCCCAGGGTCCGTGGACAAAGAGGAGGTACAGTCTTGCCATTATTGACAGGTCTGGAGGTCCCGCCCTCACGGGTACTCCTCAGGGACCCAGTGGTGGCTTTGCCGTCTGGGGGTGGTCTGTCTGTCAGTGTTACTCTGTAGTCATGGTGAGGATTGGGACCTGGCTCTAGCTGGTGTCCTCCGCTTCCCCGGGCTCCTGCCGTCTCGTAGGTGTCATTTGCGGCTGGTTTTGGTGGCTATTTGCAGTTTTAAATTAGTAAAAATCGGCCAGGCGGCGTGCTAATTAACATATGTAGATGTTCGCGAGGCATGCCGGTCTCGCGGCGGCCCTGAGACGCGGGCAAGTTCAAAGCTTTGGGAAGCCGCGTGATCCTGCATTCCACACGGCATTCCACACTCGGCATGGAGGGCGTCTCACGCGGCTTGTGCAGGGCACGGGGTAAAGCCAGGTATGTGAGTATGGCGCTGGCTGGTTTTTACAGTCTTGCACAGTTCCATGGCGGGGGAGGCCCCGCGCCTCCCTGCGCTCCGCGGGCAGACTCGGGGGTAGTTTAGCACGGCCCCGTGCTCCTCCCGGGCGGGACCGGGGCTGCCCTGCCCCGGCACCGGCTCAGGCATCCCGTGCGGGGGTGGAGCCCCGCCCGTGGACAGGCTCGGGGGGGAGCCCGCACGGCCCCGTGTGTGGGGTGCGGTGGGGCCCCGCACCCGTGCGGGGCACGGGAGAGTCCATACGGCACTTAACAAAACGGTAGGGGGTGAACTGGGGGGGTTACAAAAAACGGGGGGCGGTAATTGGGATAATACACTCAAACAAGATTAATACATTTTTAACAGTAACTTTAAACTCGGAAAAAACTAGAACTGTAATGAATGACCCTTATTATTATTTATAACATTTACCACAATTCAGTATAGTGGAGGTCCCTGCAGCAGTTCAATAGCTCAAGAACAGTTGCTACTTTTTCTGTTTAATTATAGGAGTAAGTAAATCCAGATTCTGGATCAGTTCTGGACAAAACCATGGGGTAGTTGCTGTGGGATTTGGCTGAAATGTTCAGAGCATCATCTGATCACTGTGGATCGATCCTGTCCTGTAGATATCTGCAGAGATTAGTGTGAGACCCTCTGCTGCCCTGTACTGGCACTGAACACTCAGCACTGATGTAAATCTGGGTGAGGCAGGGATTGGTTAAGTAACAGATGAAAGAAGGATCATCAGGGACAGCTAAGCTGCTTAAAAATTGTGTGCTCTTGTGCTGCAAGTACATTCAGACTCCAGAACATGCATGTTAATCCCTGTGGGAATGGTCGTGGTATTTTAGAAAGCACTGTTTTGAGAAGGGTTGGAGCTGCAGGGTGCAAGCTATACCTTTGAGTACCTTATGTCTTCGAGTGCTGCAGGGAGGAAGAGCAGAGGGTGGAAGGGGGGAACCACCTTCTGGCACGTCGTATGGAAAGGACTTGGGGCAGATTGCAGTGTCTCTCACTGTGTAAATTAGATATTGAAAGCTGGAGAGGAATAAAAAGAGGAGAGTGCCGTATCAGAGATGAAAGAGCTGCTCAAATGGTCAGAGCTGACCAGTAGGCATTAATTTTTCCCCTGGAAAAAAGACCAGGCACAGCCTCTGTGCCAGCTTCAGTTGGGAAACCGGGCGGAAACACCAATCTCGTGTAGTGATTTTGGTTCGCCAATTCTAGAATTTCCCAACTTTGAATGTTTTCCAATCAATGCACCCCTGAGTGTGGTAGGTTCAGTGCTGGCAAATTGCCAGTGCACTCATTTTCTTCTGTGAGCCAGGACTAGGAGAAAGGCAAAGCAGGCTCAAACCTTCCAGAAAACATAAAGAAAGTTTATGAATAACTAAAAGAAAGAGGGACAAAATAAAAATCAAAACAAACCCTTCAGAACACATCTCCTCCCCCCTACAAACCATTTCTTTCCCATTGACAATGCAAAGGAACAAAAACCAAAAATTCCAGTCAGTTCACCACCTATAAAATAGTCTTTCCGCAACTCTCTCACGGAGAGAAGTCCCTCTTGTTCATGTTATGGAAAACTTCTCCACAAGGAAAAACAACAGTTCTCTTGTGGCTCTCAATGTCTTCACGAGCACCCACCCGGGGAAAACCTGTTTCATGAAGCCCTTCCCATTTCCACAGCCTTCCCATAGCTGTGTATGGGCCTTGTTCACTTTGGGGTTTCTGAATTTAAAAATGAGCTGTTCAAAAGAGCAGAGGTTCTCATTATCTTCTCAAAGGATCATCCTGGGAAACAGAGGTCATCTTCTCTCCTGGGGGCACAGGAACTCATCTTCTCTCCTTCTCTGTTCCAGCTTCCCATGGGATCACAGCTGACGCCAACATGGAGCCTCCTCCTTGCTCAAATTGAACTTTTCATCTTCCCACAGTCCCATGTTTTACATAAAAAGNGATGTTGACAAGGCTCTCTCTCCTTTCAGACCCCCGCGGCACACACACCCTTCCCCATCTCTCTCTCCCCCTGCCCAGCTACAGATGGGATGGCCGGGTTGCCGGCAGACAGCCCGGGGCAGGGGGAAGGGCCCGGCAGGGCCTCTGGGCCCAGCCTGGCCTTGGAAAGGCCAGGCCGGACCTACCTTTCTGCTGCCCACAGGGAAAGAGGAAGTTCCCGGGTTTTTTCCCTGCTTTAACATGTGTGTTTCACAGAGGCATGTCCATGTTCATCACTTCTGTGAGACACTCCCATTTCAAACTGGGACAGCCTCAGAGAGGAGCATGAACTGAATTAGTTTTTGATAAGGAGTGTGTTTGAATTAGTTTTTGATAAGGAGTGTGTTTCTACAGCAAGAACAACTGCCAGGTAGAATTATAACCTTTCCACATCCTCCAATTAAGACTGAATATCCTTATGTAAGTTTTAGTCTTTAAGAAATAACTTTTCCATGCAGGTAACTATCATGACTAAATTGGTGCTGCAAGGAAAATTTGAGTAGATGTGCTGTTCTTGTCTTACATGTTCAAGCCTCATTTCTCTCCATGGCTTGTCTAGTGACAGTCACAATTAGCACTGGCTAGTGATAGTTGTTAGCTAAGCTTAGCCTCTTTGCAAGCTTTCTTTCAGTACATCTGATGGAGTTGGTGTACCCCTTTTTCTGGCAAGAACTCAGTCCCTCTGCCCCCACCTGAGAGGTGCCTCTTTGTCTTTGACTGTGCTCCCCACAGGTCACCCCTAATCATGCCTAAGTATTTCTGGGGAGGAAGAAACCTGCCTCAGGTAATAGGAATTCTCCCTTCCTACAAACAGAGGCTCAGAGGGGAAGGGTGGACAGAGATGGGACCACTTATTGTAGTGCTGGAGTGCACAGAGTACGAGAGCTTAGGGTCTGTGCTCTGGGTTTTGGCTGAAAGATTGCAGCCATCTGGCAAACAAGTGTGCAGAACTTCACTGCACACCCAGCTTCCTGACTTCTGGTCTCTACCAGGAGGGACCAGAACATGAAGGGCAGAGCAGCAGGGATGCAATCATAGTCCAGGAAACCTACTGCACAAGCTAAAATTATTGTAGAGGGGAGGACAGGGACATGGTAGGAGGTGAGTGCTTGCTAAGCCCTAAACCTGTCCTATAGCTTGGCTCTGTCCTTCCCTTTTACTGTTGTTCCATCTCTGGTATTATTGTATACTGCTGCTGTACATCAGCATAGCAAGAGCAGATTTTTTCCTTTAAAAATAAATAAAGCAGGCCTTCAGAGAGCACAGTGTGTCAGACAGAAAGGTATTCGATAGTAGGCAAATCTGTTTTCCAGGGAGAGTGTCCTGACTCTCAGGTCCAGCCTGCTGATATCCACAGAAGTCCTGGGAACCAGAGTCTGCAGCAACGAAGCTGTGGAGCACAGAGAGTAACTTGCAAAACGTCAGCGTGCTCTTACTGCTGGTAAAGCCATGTCTGGCTTTGCTTCCTGACACAGAGTTCCTTGCAGGTAGTCTCTATGGGAGTCCTGCTGCAGGCTCCTAGGCAGGAGATTGGACTCGCTGGCTGTCTCACTGGCACTGACTATTCCTTCGAGCAGCAAAAGTAGCTCTTCTCCCTTAGCCTCAGGATCCTTCCTAGCTTTTTCCTGGAAGTGTCACTCTACCATGCTGAGTCCCCAGGATCTGAGCTTGTCAGGGTGGCTGAAGTTGTATGAAGCCTCCTGTGGGGCTGCTTCCCAAGTCAGCTCTGTGTGGTACCGTGCAAGAGAAGAGCTGAGTTGTGATGTCTGCATGGGAACATTTGCCTTAACTAAGTCCAGGATAAGAGTGGATTTAAGTGCTTTGGTTTATAAATAAACACTGCTGTGGCCAAGGTAGATTTAAGCAGAGCTGGCAACAGCCCTGCTTGGGAAGGGATCTCTCTACCACATGGCCTGCTACTGGACTTCCTGTTGTATGCTAATCCCTTAAGCCTGCTTTAGCTCTGTTAATTTTCCTTCTTTCCTTTTTTCCCCAATGGGTTCTCTCTGTGGCGTGCGAATGCCAGCATTCCTAGGCCAAGCTTGTGCCTGCGAGTGGGCCAAACATCCAGCCTGCCTTCCGAGCACTGGTACCATGTGGCAGGGCCTCAGGGATGGTGGTGCCTGAATGTGTCCCATTCTCTCTGTCCTACAGGCTCTGCAGTCTGCGCCTGAAGAAACTCACGGTGCTGAAAGAGCTGGACAAAGAGCTGAGCTCTGTGCTTATCGCTGTGAAGATTCAGGTAGGCTCCTCTCCTTGCTGCTCCCTGAATGGCAGCAAGTGAAGACCATCCTTGTGCCCTCTATGAAGTGCTGGTCTGCGTGTCCCTTCCCTAGTGCCAACCAACCCCTCTGTCTCAGTTAGCATGCTCAGGGAGATTTTGGCTCTCAGGCAGGTAGGAACGATGCCCCAGGGACAGTGGCAAGATACCTGGTGCTGGCTTATATTGGGAATGAATTTGGTTAGACACTGGGATAGACTCTGTCATGCCTCCCTGCCCTCCACAAAGGCCCTCCTCTCAAACTGCTGTTTGGAGTTTGTCATCTCAGTGTTCCCTACCCTTTAAGAGAGGGTCAGTGCTGAATGATTTCCAGCAGTGCCTTCCATCCAGATCTCCCCCAGGATTCCCACCTGGGGAGCTAAGGGTGGGAAGGGAAGGGTGCAAAGGGGTCAGCATCTCTGTGCATAATGTTCTGCTGACATTTGTACCCTGTCTGATCTCTAATATCCCTTGCCTTTCCCTGGGCATCCCTGCTAGGCCTGGTGCCTCTACTGTGAACCAGGCAGAAGGCAGGGGAGAGGATCTTTGTCACCAAGGGGACAGGAATTAGCCACCATCCTGATATGTGCGATACCTCCACCCTCTCTGCTGCTTGTGGTGGAGAGATGTGTTCCTGGGGGTGCAGGCACATCCTTTCCACCTGCCAAAGGACAGCATGGAAACAAAATGCATCTTGAGTATGCTGTCCTGGCCACAGCTTCCCTGACCCAGCTAGGGTGCTGGTGTCCTTCCTTTGTTCTTGTCAGCTGGCACGAAAGCAGCTGATCCCGTTGACAGCACCATGGGTCGGCAGCTCAGCAGCTTTGTGCTCCCACAGAGCTCTTTGTGCTGCACACATTAGGATCTAAATCCTGGATTAGTGCTGGAAGCTGCAGTATTAATGGAGCTCTGGGAGCTGGAGTTTGCCTTCATGAAAGACCTGATTCACTCGCACAGAAGAAACTGAAAGCAAAATGTATGAAACCTGGGGCAGGGAGTGAGGACAGCTGGAGGAGGCTGTGGTCCACACACTCTTGGCCAGTGTCCCACTTTGCTGGTCTTTCCATCACTGTGTGTGTGGTGTCATTCACGAGAGCTGAAAGCCCTGGGACCCTTGAGACCTGTGCCCCTTTGGTGCAGGCTTTAGCAAGGAAAGAACCTGAACTGCAGAGAGCTGCCTGGCTGGCCCTTGGAAATATGGAAGCAATCAAGACTGGGCCACAGCTGACAGCAGCACAGGACTAGGGGGCTAGCAGCCAGCTGGGGGCTGTGGGTCCTACTTGACTAGGAGGGCTGAGGCAGTCCCTGACTTCTCTCCTGCATGGTCAGCCCAAGCTGAATGTGCTTCTCTGCACTGGGGAACCTTGGATTCTTGTGCAGCCCACTTATGCTGGGGCTGACATGTGCTGAGTGTGCATGTCCTCAGGTACAGCCCTGACGTGCTGCAAATGTGGAACTGTGGAAGAGACTGCACAGTGGGACTCCAGTTCTTTCAAACAGACCACACCCATCCCTGCCACAGGCCAGTCTTGCACCCTGATGGCGGAAGAAATTAATAGGCCTCAGCAGTTTGAAGCCACAGGGCCTCCTTGCTTGCAGGGCTTCTTTTCCTGTTAGGGAGTGGAGGCTGCATTCAGGGATTTAATTTAAACATGGTCACCTCCTCTCTGCATGGCCACGTAGCTGTGGCTGCATGCTGGTGTAGGCTCCCTGCAAAGCTGAAGCAAACAAGGAGAATGCTTTTGCCCACATTACCCCATGGCTCAGCATTCCTTGTGTGAGTGGGCTGAGTTTGTGTGCCTCCCCAGGCTGCTTTCCACCTGTCTGACCAGCTGCCTTGACAGGGTTTGGGACTGCTGGAAGGCAGATGGAGGCTGTAGGCAGCTTCAGCACAGCATGCTTACAGAGTGACCTCAGATGGATCCATTCCTCCTGCTCGTCTCCTAGGTAACAGATGAGTCACACTAGTAAGAAACTGTTTGAAGGTTTTCCAGTGAGCATTCCATCTTTTGGATGGAAACAACTGATGCATATAATTTATAAAGGACCTGCAAATTCCCAAGGGGGAAGCTGGGGACTAGAGGAAAGGAGAGCTATACTTCTCTCATTTCAGTCGTAGTCTGTTAGGATCAGGAAGTTGCTGCTCTGAAGGGCAGATTGCATGGAAATAAAGCTCTGACCGTGCCTGAATGAGGCTGCCACCCAGGCAATAGCTCCAGTGCTGGAGACAGTCTGCTTAAAAAATGTGCGTGACCCAAAGGACAGTGTAAGCCTGTCCAGAACTCCTGATCTCCTTCTCACAGTGCCCTTCTGATCTTAAAGACAGCTTCCAAGGGTGCCATATGCTACTACCTGCTCCTTCATCTGAAAATACTACTGTCAAGGGAAGCTTTCTATGTCTACAGAATTTACCTATTTCTCAGAGGTGATTTGAATATATAATGTTACGTGGATTTGGGTGAGATAAAGCCTGAACTACTGTGAAAAAGGGGATTTGCTCTCATTCACCTGAGTGGTTTTTAAACCTTTGTCCCTCATTATTTGTTTTAACAGACTGGAGCCATGATAGAGCATTTCCTTCTGTGTGTTGTTCAGAGTGGCACTAAGAGATTTGGATGTGCTGGCTCAGCTCCATAAAGCTGCAGATACCTGCCTTGGTATTGCAACTGGTTATGGCATGAAGGGAAACACAGTGTTCCCTCCCGGCAGAGAGACTGTAGTTCACAAACACCCTGTCTTGAGCCATGAATAGATGAAACAATCAAAGAAGGAAAGAAAGAAAGAAAGAAGAAAACAAGCCCCAGCACTCCCAGAACTTTCAGCTCCTGTGACAGGTGCTGTTGATGCAGATCTTCCCGCATCTGCCTTCAGGATACAGCTGGTGACTCAGGTTCAAGCCTTGGGAGTGCTGTAGAGAGATGATATTGGCAGTCAATATGTAGCAGACAAGAGTGTGTGCTATGCAATAGGCCAGGCTAAAAAGGTTGTTTGCCTGCCAGGCTTGCCTGCTGCCCCAACCCTGCTCCTTGAAGGAACTTGGGTTTTTTTGGTCTTTCTTAGTATGCAGTTTGCTGTTTATGCCTCACTCATGCTTTGTTTCTTACCTCTTTGTAACCACTTGTAGTATTTTTCACTCCTGCCTGAGCAATCCTAGCTAAACCCTAAATGGGCTATTCTCTCCTGAAATGCACCTTCAACTTGAATTCTGGTGTTTTGCCATCTGCCTAGTCCAGTACTTATATTAGTTCTCTCTCATTTTCCAGGTGTGGTATGCTGTTCTAGCCTCAACTCTATTATAAACCAGACCAATCAGGACAGATTTATACCTGAAATTTGGGATTGTACCTTGCAAACCAGACCTAGGCATCATGTGCCTGTGTATTGTAGTGAAAGCTCCTGTGTGTTTTCAGTTCTTAGGTAGTAAAAACCTATGACCACCACTTGTCTCTATTGCTTTTCCCTTCCTTGACGTTCTTTGTCACCCATGATTTTCACTGTAACAGTCTGATATTAAATTTTTGTGTAGTATTCATAGGGATACTCAACTGTTCTGCAGAGAAATTGATCTTGCCTGACATTACTCAAGTTACAGGACAGCTGAGCTACATCGCGTGCTCAGTGCCATGTCCAGTTGAGGTTTGGATTTCTCAAAGGATGGAGAATCCTCAGTATTTCTATATCCTGGTCCTTGCACTGTGATAATGAAGCAGCCTTTGTCCTAGTCCTTGCAATGCCACACGGATGTGCACTGGCATTTCACTGAGGGATTGGATTCACCTAGGATTGCAGCTGGGCATGTAACTTCCACAGTGGTAAATGACAGTAAGGTACAGGACAGCAATGTTTATGAAACCGTCACTTTCTGGCCACACCACTCAGGATATCCTCACCTTTTCTTTGCCATAAGTCCTTCCCCAAAAATAGCATCTTCAGAAGAGTAATTGCACTTCTAGTTGTGTTTTGATGAAAGAATGAATCTTTGGTGGGTAATTTCTCTGCAACAAAGAGCAAATGGTGAATATGCTAAAGTAAATGGTCACTGTCATTCAGAGAAGAATTCAGGAAGGGTCAGTGTGTTCTTGGCCAGGAAGTTGGTGAAGGGGATGAGCTCCACCTCCTCTCTTCTGTTTTAGGAAGACCTTTTGCAGGAAAGCCTTGTTCCTGACACAGTCTCTGGGAACAGCATTGCAGACAGTTTTTGGGAGGGTTGTGCCACTCTGCAGCCAAGAGGGCCTGGTGCATGCAGACAGCATTTTTCTGCCCCCACGTCATTCAGTGTCTCTATCAGAAACCAAGACATAGAGATAGTAGGGATAGGACAGAGGTAAAGGAAAGAGTTGGGGGTGGGAGCATGATTAGAGTGCCTCTGTTACTGCCCTTTGGTAAAAACCATTTCTATATGTAGAGGGATAAAGACTGTTGCCTGAGGAAGAGACTAGGATAGAGTTTTCTGAGACACAAGCCGAGCAAGCAGGGGGACCCCTGTTCTCCTGGACATCCTGACTTGGTCCCAGGAGAGCCATCCTGCCAGCTGTGCTTAGACAGGGATCTGCACTGAGCCTGTCTGCTTGGGGGAGAGATGTCTCCCGGACCTGTCCCATTCTGGGCCAGGCAGTGTGTTGTGAGCCTTTCCTTTGCCCTGCACTGCTCCCTCTGGCTCCAGGAGTGTCCCTCCATGGCATGGGACTGGCACTCCAGGTGCAGGCAGCCATATTAAGCAGAGCAGGCTTGTGAAGAGCAGATGCTCCCTGGCAGGTGGGCAAGGAGAAGGGGCCTCTGGCAGCTCAGGGGATACTGCAGGCTTTTGCAAAGTGTTGATAGACATGTGAAAGGTAGCTCTGCAAGGTGGAACAGAACAGAGTCAAGGCATTCTCTCTTTCCTTGTGGTCTGTGAACACCATTGTCTTGTGTGTGTGATCCAGTGGAGTCTGTGGTTGAGCTCAGTGTGTGTGTCTGCCAATCTTGTTGTAGGGTTCAAAGCGAGTCCTGAGGTCAAATGAATACATCCTTCCGCCTGGGGGCCTGATGGAGACCGAGCTGGAGTTGACCTTCTCACTGCAGGTACCTGGTGTTATCAGATCCCCTGGGCTCCCTTACCTGACATTTTTCATCAAGCACAACCTTAGGGCTAAGTGTGAAAGGCACAGCCTCTGTGGAGGGGCCTACTGTGGTTGGCCAGCTGCTCCATTGCTCCAGGGATTGTTTTGCTGGGCATTGGGATTTGGAGGATGATGGATAGGTGCAGGTGGCCTTTGAGGGGCACCTCAAAGCTCAGCAGGTCAGATCCTGCTGTACATCAGCATTGAGGAAGAGTTTTCTAGCTATGTGTCATGCTGAACCTTGCCCTCATGCTGCCATCTTTTGTGTGCTTCCCTTTCCCAGTACCCACACTTCCTCAAGAGAGATGGCAACAAACTACAGATCATGCTGCAGCGGAGGAAGAGATACAAGAACCGCACCATCCTGGGCTACAAGACCCTGGCAGTGGGAATCATTAACATGGCTGAGGTATAGGGTGCTGGGAACAGAGGGGAATCCCACATGGCCTTCCTGTGCCAGCACTGGGCAGGGAACTGAGCTGACACGCAGGGTCTCATTGCTGTGAGTGTTCTGGCTTGTTGGCTGGCTATAATATAGAGAGGGTGGGCTGCCAGCTGCCATTGTGTCACCCTGTCAGGGAGCTTGTCTGTCTGTCTAGGTCATGCAGCACCCGACGGATGGCGGGCAACTCCTGGGCCTCCACAGCAACATGAAGGATGTGAACATTCGAGTTGCTGAGATCAGTATCTACTCTCTGTCCAGTCAGCCCATTGACCATGAGGATGGGAATGTCCCCTCAGGTCCTAAAATGAAAGCTTCAGGTGTGTTTAGTGCTCAGACCTGCAGGCAAACGTTTGGGACACGGGTAACGGAGTGTGTACCTCAGCACTGCCAGCGATGCTAGTCCTTTCACTGAAGCCATGACAGGCATCGTGCTTAACTGGGGCATTTGCACTGTCTGCTTTCAGATCGCTCCCCAGACATTGATAATTACTCTGAAGAAGAGGATGACAGCTTCTCCTCAGAGCAGGAAGCCAGTGATGATGCTGTGCAGGGTCAGGTAAGGGAGGCCTGGAAAGATGCCTTATGTACTGGTCCTGTTTCTGGGGCAAGAGTCAGACACTGAGGTTCTTGATCACCCTGAGCCCTCTCATCCCCTTGTAAACATTTGGCATTGTTTCAGAGGGCTGAGAGACATAATGCCTGACAGCAAAAAGAACTTTGACAGCAGTGGACTGCTGTCAAGTCCGTGGTGAGGCAAGGGACTTTAGGGAGCCATAAATCTCATCCATCTGTCTCTGGAGCTGTCTGGTCTGCAGCAGAAAACCCCTACTGAGCCCTCTCCATCTTGCACCATGATTTTCTCCCTGTCAAAACAGGTCAGAGACTCCTCAGTGTCTGATAAAGAACAGGGATTTTAGGAAGGAGTAGTTCTGAAAATGGTCAGAGGTAGCAGACCCATCCCAGCCCTGTGATGAGCTGTCACTAGTGTTTGCTGTACTCTTTTTGTGGTGCCTGTACTCAAGGCCGTGGAAAGTCTTGTGGTAGTGTGCTGATAAGGCACAGGGAAAATCCCCTGTTCAGAGTTGTTATGATCTGAGGATAACTGAGGTTATTTGGGCACATTAGAGTGAAACAACACTGGATGACCAGTGTTTATAAATATATATCTATATGGCAGGTTTATTTCAGAACAACTTGGTTGCAATGGAAGGGAGGTATGTGGCCATTTTGGTTCTTATTACCTATAGTAATACAACAGTATAAAAGTATAAAATATCACTTAAGAAAATATATAAGAAAAAGAAAGAGAGGTAAAAAACAGTAAGAGTAGATAGTGGAGTGAAAAGATATCACCAGCTGTGGATTCAGATTGATTATTGCTTGGTTGAAGTGGTGGTTATAGTCTTGATGGGGGAAGCTTGAAACAGAGAGTTCAATGGTTAATATGCATTCAGGTTTAGGTGTGTTATAAATACTGACGTGATCTAGCCAAATCAATAATTGATAGAGCTAAATTAATAATAAGAAAAATAAATTTTATTTCATGACCGAGATTCGGTAGCGATAGCCATGATCAAAGGGACAGCACCGACCCGTGTTCGGTGCTGGGTGAACAGTGATCTCTCCGGATCCCCTCTGTCCACCCCGATGTTTCTGTCCGGGTAATTTTTATACAGTTTTTTTCACCTGGGGCAGAGTTTCTTTTATGCCTTTCATGGCTTCACATCTTCATGTAGTCTTCTTTTTCTGTGTTGGACTGGACAAAACAGTTTCTGGGAAGCGATGAATGCTGATGTGACCTGGTATTGGGATGCATTTCTCTGATGACTCTGGCTTAGATGTTCACTGTCAGAGCGTTCCTGGATATCAGAGGAGAGATCCCATCTCTGCCCTGACTCAGTCCTTTTACTTTGTTAATCAGGCATTTCTCTCGGCTTGCCAGCTGTGGTTTTGTAATTTTGTGTGGTAATTCCCCTGTCTGGATTTGTGAGCTTTTAAACTGCAACCCTTTCCCTTGAAAATATAACTTATTATACACATAACATTTATTATACAGATACATCTTAATACGAGCGTGAATTATTCCAAAACATTTATAACAATCCCTCCCTTTCAATATAAACACATTAATCCATGCTGCTATAATATGTCTTAGTTATTCGAGAATTTTTCTTAAAAACTCATAGAACTTTTCTGGTTTATACGATTTAATTTGTCTTGGGATTTTTTTTTTTTTTTTTTTTTTTTTTTGAATGACAGGTATTCTTTTTATTATTTAATTTAAGCTTTCCATGTCCTTCTTCCATTCTTCATGGGACACGTCTCATTTTTGAAGTTGCTCTGGAGTTAAACTCTCACCTTTCTAAGGTTGTTTTTCGGCTGATTTAAGCCCCCCTCCACAAATCCAGTAATTGGGTAATTTTAATTCAGTAGCAATCTCCTGCATCAAATCTATAGATAAATTTCTGTCCGAAGCAGGCAACCTTTAATCATTGTGCTGTTTCTCTAATTGGTCATGTTGTTCACTCAAAGTTTTTAACTTCTTATTTTATTCTCCTTTTTCTCATTTCTGACTCCTGTTTTTTTAATTCTTGAACCCTCTGTTTCATTTTATTTTCTGGGTCTGCTCCCTCTTGGTCTTTTGAGAAGCAGAAAGTTTTATCAAATTGTAAGCAGACCCTGTCATCATTATTATTTAAGAGATAACTTATTTTCATATTTCAAATTTCTTTTTACCTAATAAGTCTCTCACACATTTCTATTTGATTGTTATCATAACACAATTTGTTAACCTGAAAATAAGCTACAAACATTGATCTTCTTTTTCCTCTGATCTACACCGTGCGATTACATTGATTACAGGTAGGAATAGATTCTTGTTGAACATTACTTTTATACATTTTATTTATGGTGTTTCTGACTGCCCGTTTTTAGATGTCACTTTTTATGTAACGTGTTGTTTTTCTGTCTACTTTATATATCCCATACTGAGTGCTATTTAAGATACAGTACTCGCTACTTCTGCAGTCCTCTGGGGCTGGGTATGCTGCAGTCTCTGCTTCTTCTTGTCCTCTCAGGACAATCTGCAAGCACTGCTTACACTCATTGCTGGAACTTTGCCTTCCAGTGCTGGGCGAATTTTTCGGGTGCAGACTAGTTGTATTGCATACGACTAGACTCGGGCGCCTCAGGGATTCCCTATAGGTGTATTCCTTTGCCCTTGCCTACGCCCACTGGGTTGCCACCAGCGGCGAGATAAACCATCTTCTTGGCAGCAAGAATATTCTTCCGGGGTTCTATGTTCGGACCAAGTTGCATGCTGTCTTTTAAAGGCACTCTCCCCCTCTACAGTTTGACTGCCGCTGCTTTGCAGGGTACTTTGTTTGATCTCTGGCACTCAACTGTTATGATTTTGGCTTTTGAATTTAATTTTCTCATTTTTGAATAATTAATATCACTCCGGGAAGTTTAATTCTATTATGCCCAATTCGGTAGTGAGCTCTAAGATACGGCTAGTCAGATACTGTTCTTCTATACGCTTTGTGCACAAGCCCTTAGGCCCATATCCCCTCATACAATGTGCAACTCAAACTTTGTGACAATATTTGCATTTAAAATACACAAATGGATAACATTCGCAACCAGTCACTGTGCAACGCATCTGATCTTTTTCGGTCATTTACTTGGCTGATGCAATTTTATCTTCAGGTTCCCTGGGAGAGAGGTAATTTTCTACCCAGGTGTCTCTTCCCAGGGTTAGATCTTTTTCACACGAGATGCATGTGTCCAGCCTTTTCTGCTGTTCGAATTGCTGTACCTGTGGTTAAACGGACAACAAAAAAAAAAACCTCCCCTGTGAGGGGAGAGGTGGACTTCCTTCTAGGTTTTGATAAGCCTTTTATCCCCTGGCTGTATTTCATAGATGGCAAACTCTAAAGGGGTGCTCTGTGTTACTGTCTCCTGTTTTTACAATTCAGAGGAAGACTGTTGAATTTTTGCCTCCTGTCTCTTACTTTACAACGGCAGCAGGGTACAAAATTGAGCACTTTTTGGTTTTGCTTTACTTTTCTTAGGGATTTGATACTTCTTTTACAAAGAGAAATTTTAAACTAACTTTTGAATTGTTTCAATTATTCAATACAGTCAGGCAAGACATCAAACCTCACACATACAGGGCAGCTCAGCTCTGTCTGATACCCTTATGATGTAACTAACGAGGGTACTTGTGTTCTATTGTTGTGCAGATGGTTCACAGTTCCGTGTAAGGACTGGCTTTCTCAACAGAACTTGTTTTTCTGATTAGTTAGAAGGGGAAAGGAAGACGAAAAGAGAGGGAAAAAAATTGGAAGAAAGAAGTTTTGCCTTCTTCTTGGAAAAGTAGAACATTGTTTTGGAACATTTACACTAATGTGAGCAAGTGCTGAACTTTCTGCCTGCTCTCTCATGTTCTCTCCTGTCTGGCAATCATTACTTACTTTCTTTTACTCTCCCGCCCCCAGGTGTTAATTAGTTTCCTTTTTCCTAGATTTTCCCGAAGGGTGTGAGAGATCCGAAAAGCAAACTTAGAATCAGTGAAAATGCTCCTCTTCTTTCCTTTGAACATCCTCAAAGCCCTCAGTACTGCATATAACTCACACATCTGAGCTGGCCAACTATCATTCAAAGGTTCCGACTCTACCACCTCGGCATATCCTGACTTCCTGTTTCCATCTATTACTCTCATTGAACCACTCACAAACCAGTTTTCTCCCTCTTCTAATTCCTGCTCTTTCAACTCTGACTTCATTTTTGTCTGGAGTTCCACTACTTCTGCACAATCATGAGTTAGTTCCCCTGAGGTGTCCCCATACAGAAATCGAGCTGGATTTTGGGCTGTGATAGTCTGTNTGAGGATGTATCTGTACATCAGGAGAGGAGAGGACCCATCCTTCCAGGAGTTTCAGTCTTTTATTTTGTTAATGTGATACTTTTCCGTGGTCGGCCAGCTGCAGTGTTGGAATTCTTCTGGGACTGCCTGGTGCTTGCAATGTTAGGTTTCTTATATTTTATTAAAAAACATGTACTACCTTCTAATAACAACTTATCAAACATAACAGATTAATTACCAGCCTGAATTACCTACTGCATCTATAACAGCTTCTTATTTTAAAAGCTTAGCATCAGTGAGCCACTTGTCAGCTTTCTGTTGCAATGTACTCCTTACATTATGAGGAGCATATACTGTCTGGGGGTGTCCCGAAAGTGATCTTTTTTGGCCTTTTCTACCAGCAATGCCACAGCCACAGTTGACTGCCAACGGGTGGGCCCCTGTTTACAGGGTCTAACAGCTTTGATAAGTACCCCACTGGCTTCCTGTCTCCCGCCCAGTCCTATGTCAGTACTTCCTGCACTGTATGGCTATTGACATCCACAGATAACTGGAAGGGTCTTTTTATGTTGGGGAGACTCAACACCGGAGCTTCCATAAGGGTTTCCTTGAGCCTTTTGAATCCCTTTTCGTCCTCTTCAGTCCATTTTAACCTGTCTGTGGTGAGTTTCTCATATAGAAATTTTACATTTTCGCTGTACCCCTCAATCCATTGCCTGCAGTACCCCAGGAGTCCCAGTAACTGCCTGATTTTCCTTTTTATCCGTGGGGCAGGTAAAGTAATAATTCCCGCCACTCTTTCGGGGTCCAATTTTTTCTTACCTTTGGTCAGCCAGTGCCCCAAGTATTTCACTTCAGGTTCAGCAAACTGTAGTTTGGATTTTGATACCTTTAAACCTTTGTCACCTAGGAAATTCAAGAGAGCTATGGTATTTTCCTTTACGTCCTTTTCCCTACGGCCTGCTACTAGCAGGTCATCTGCATATTGTAACAATTTTGTCTTGTGGGTCAGCTCGAACTGGTTTAATAGTTGTTCGAGTGCCTGACCGAATAAGTTCGGTGAGTCCACAAACCCCTGGGGCAAAGAAGCCCACCTGAGCTGTTGTTTTCTATTTGTGTTCAGGCTTTCCCATTGAAATGCAAAAAAGTCCTTACTGTCCTCTGCTAAGGGGCAAGTCCAAAAAGCGTCCTTTAAGTCGATTACACTATACCAGGTGTCCTCGGGGGAGATATTGCTTAGCAGAGTATAAAGATTTGGGACTGTGGGGAATAGTGTTTTAGTCCTCCCGTTCACAGCTCTCTGGATGTTTTGCACCCCAAATTAAAAGCTTCTGACCCCCCCTAATCTTCCTGGAACATCATCTTATCCCTCATCTTCTTTTTGCAACCTCTTTTAAGGTGCCCCTTGTTTTGCAATAAAAGCACTCTGGAGCATATTCCGGATTGTTTGAGTGCTTCTTCTGAGAGGAGTTTGGTCTCCTCTGAGGCTGATAGTTCTGAGCTGGCTTAGTTGTGTCTGGGGGCTCGCTCCTGTTTTTGAACTCTCCTCACTGCTGCTACCAACACCTTTGCTTGTGCCTTTTGCTGCTCCTTATGTACACCTTCTGTGCTTCCCTGAGTAGATCCTGAAGACCTTTTTCTTGCCAATTCTCTATTTTTTCTCTAACTTTCTCCATATGTCTTCCTATGATTTTGCTACAAACTGTGTTTTCAATAGGACTGCCCCTACTGAGAATTCGGGGTCTGTCCCTGAATACATCTGGAGACTCTTTCTTAATCTTTCTAACTATTCCGTGGGAGTCTTATCTTTCCCTTGGTGTTCCCCCAATGCCTTACCAATATTTTGTCTCTCGGGTACCACCCGCCGCACACCCTGTATTACCATATTTCTCAAATTGATAATTGATCATTTTCTGTCTCCCCTCCTCTGTCTGGGCATCCCACTTTGGTCTCTGGCCGGGCCATTTCTGATCTCCTTGCCGCCCTTGTGGATTCCAGATTGGCTTTCCCAATCTGCCTGTTTTATCATCTCCTGCTCCTCACCGTTAAATAGTGATCTTAAGATGGCAGTGATATCATCATATGAATATATACTAGTTCCCAGGAATTCATCTAACCTATCATCTACCCCCCCCACCCCCACCCCATGGATCATCCATTAGGCTTCCCATCTTTGATAGCCCTTACATCCCTGGTGTTAACTGGTATATTAACATAACCGATCACTCCCAGGGCCGTGGGTATCTCCTTAAGGGAGGTAGATTGTGTTTGTCCTCCTCGCTTTCACTATCTCCAGTACTCACCTTCTTTGTCTTGTTGTGAGTCCTGCTGGCCAGAGGGGAGCTTACTTTTCCGGGGGCAAGGCTCTGTTGCCCATTCCTTATGGGTGGTGGCAGGGGTGGGGGTAAAGTATACTCTTGTGGGGACTGTGCAGCTGAAGCCTGCCCGAGTGAGGCTTCCGGGGTTTGAGTCACGGCTGGGGTTACCTGTGTCTGCGTGGTTTGCTGCGAGGGGTCTGTTGGTGCTGATGGAGAGACCTGAGCTGGCCCAGGCTAAGGTAGGGGGGTCCAGGATGGGGGAGGAAGGCTGTCCAAAGGTTCCTACACCTCACCTGGGATTGTGGCACCCTTATGAGTTTTGATTGGGAATAGCCATGAACATAAGTATTCCCATACCCTGGCATATTCCCTTTCCTCGCTATGAGGTAGATTTCTATCACAAACAAAGTTATGTAAGGCTTGGCAAGTCCATCTTTCGAAGGTGCCAAATGTGGGCCAAATTATATGTTGCCTAATTTCTTTTCCTCCCCAAATTTCCACATAATAATGAATCATTTTCTCCTTTGATTTCCCTCGTCTCTCGGGGGAATCCTCTCAATATTCTAACATCCATCCCAATGGGCTCTCCTGTGGGATTTCGGGTAAGCCGATTTCTCTGTTTTTGTCAGATCTTCCCAGATGCTTTCTCGTGCATTTTGCTTTTCTTTTGTCCCATTTCTTTGGTGTGTGTTATAAACTTATCCTCTAGAGGTTTCTACTTACCGTCTTTCTCTGCGCTGAGTTAAAGAAATTAAAGGATCCTATATTCTTTTACTGGTACCATTTGTCCTGTCTCCTTTCGATTCAGTGTTACCAGTCTACTGGCCCCGCGGCGAACCGTTCCGGGGGTTTTCAGCTGGTAACGAGCTCTCAATTTTTTCTTACCTGGATTCCCCGAGTCCTGGATTGAAGAGGTTTACCGATTCCCAATCCCCTGGGAACGTACCCTTCCCTCCTGATCCCTGTGGCCAATCCTCTGAACTCCCTGAGTTACAGGCTTTTACATGTATATGAGCCCTCGTTCCCTTCTCCTGTGACCGACCCCTTCCCTTGCGGGAGAGACGAACTGCGGTCGTAGGGTCGAACTGCGGTCGTAGGGTCGAACTGCGGTCGTAGGGTCCGCAGTCACTTTGTGATAGAATCACGTCTCTTACATGTGCTCAACCACACCTCACTCAACCACACAATACTTACGGTCCTTTTCTCTGCGTTGATTCTTCGTGCACGTAGTTTTTATGAGTGAAATAAAACCGCAGTCTTGGAGTTTTACCTCCAATTCCTCTGAGAGCTCTGGGCCCGTCC
>VXAX01007727.1:4189-21195 GCA_013399835.1 Leptocoma aspasia | reverse complement strand
AGAAACCCTGAGGATCAGAACAGAGGCTGACCACCAACTCAGCAGCTTTTCTTCTGACCCGACGAGCAAGAATGTAAGTTAAACTCAGCCCTTNCGAGCAAGAATGTAAGTTAAACTCAGCCCTTTTTTGCATGCTTCTACATATTGGGGTATTTTTGGGTTTTTTTCCCTTTTTCCTGTTGAGTTGGGAATGGGACCACCAGTATGGGATTACGGCTGGGAAAATCCTGGCTATCCCATACTGAGAGAGACCTATATTCCCAAGTTCTGTATACCCTTTCTGCTAGTAACTTCAAATTTTCTAAAGGAAGTCTTTCAAAAAAAAAACCTCTCAAATCCTTTATCCATTGGATAGGTAAGCAATTTCCTGACTGCAACGGAGACTATGTATCTCAACTCTTTCTGAGATCGTATAGGAACACAGATTTATGTTCTTCAAGCGAATGGTGATTTTTCTGTTTCCCATTTTATCCCTCTATTCCATTTTATTACAAATTTGGTAGAGAAAAACTCTTCCCTCTCAAATTCTCAGTTTACAAATTCTGTTTCTGTCTCTCCCACCTCTTCCACAATTACCTCCCTGTTCAATTGCTAATGAGGTTGGCTTTGCTTCAGAGCCAACTGGGTAACAGTTCCTCAAGTTTCCCCACTCTCTGCCTTTACTTCCCCTCCCCTCAGAGGTGGGGAGAGTCCCGTTCTCACCTCTGCTCCGCCTCTGCTCACTGCCTCTGCCCAGTCCCTCGGGGCAGAAAGTGCAGCGCCTGCTCCCCCCGCCCCCCGCTCCGCCTTCATTCCACTCTCCTGGGGCGGGCTATGTGGGGTCTGTTCCGCCCATAGCCCTCCCCTCTGGGGTGTGGAGCGCGGGGCCTGCACCACCCCTATGCGCCCTCCATGCTCCTGTCCCAGCAGCCGAACCCCCTCTCCCGGAGCCAAGGAAAACACCCCCCGTCGTTGCCCTCCCTCTGCTCCTATTCCCCCCTGCTCGGGACCAGGAGCTCAGAGCCCGTGTCCCCCCACTCTGCCCCCTCTTCTGCTCTTGTGAAATATATTGTGCCTGGCACTGATCGCTGTGCTGCGTCGGCTTGGGGTATGACTACATCATGCCCTGCCCGTGTTAGTGGGACTCCTCTACCCTTCCCCCATCCTACCACTACTGTCCCTCACCCTCCTGTCGCTGCGGCTCCCCGTCCCTCGTGACGAGTGCCCTGCCAGCTGCTGCCACCCCAGGTCCGGCCACCACCACACATCCCACCCTCTCCTTTCCCCTAGGTCATCTGTCCCCTGTCATCTGCAGCTGCTGCCAGGCTGCCGAGCAGCACCGCTGAGCCACACGTCCTGGCACAGCACACACCACCGCTGCAGTGCGCTCGAACAGGCACCGCGTAGCAGCTGCATGCTCTGACTCGTCTTCTGAGGACAACAGTGCCAACACCTCTGATTCAGAAGAAGAGGACCACTGGGCTCTGATACGGAAGCAGGCTACCCGGGAGGGTGATTGGGAATTGGCCCAAAAGATCACAGCCTTTCCAGTCATTGTTAAAAAAGGGAGGAGGGGGGGAACAAGAAAATCATGGGAAGCTTTTACCCACAAAGAGCTCAATGGACTTACCAAGGCTGCTAAAGAACATGGACAGGGATCACATTTCTTTAGAAACTTACTAGAAGCCACCTTCTCCGCGTATACGCTCGCATACATGATGTTAAAAACATTGCTACTTTCCTCCTTTCCCCTGCTGAATATATACTATGGGAAAAGCATTGGAAAAGACATTTAAAAACATTATCTGACACTTATTCTAAAGATGCAACACGGCCAGATTTGAGCAATTAGCTGGAGAAGGTGAGCTCCAAAAACCCTCAGACCAAGCCAAAACCTTGCCTGAAGCTGCTTCGCAACACATAGCAGTTGCAGTAAAATCTTCATTGCTCCTTACCCCTGATGCGGTTGATTCGGTTCCTATGCTGCATTTCTCTAATATTAAACAAGGGGTAAACGAGAGCTTTATTAAATTTGTAGATAGATTAAAGGATGCCCTAGAAGAACAAATAGGAAGTTCAGAGGGATGGAAAGAAAGAACTCTTGAGTAAATTTGCCATGACAAACACTAATGAACAATGTAAGACTATCATAAGGGCTTTACCCATGGACCCAGAACCCACCATAGAACAGATGGTGGAAAGCTGCACACGCTATTCATCCACTGAAAACACAGTTGCCCAAGCAGTTGCTAAGTGCATCGCAGAAGGGGTCTCTGGTGCATTTGCAGTGATGACCTCCAAAGAAACACCCGCTGTTTCCACTGTGGGGAAATTGGACACTTTATAAAGGACTGCCCAGAGAGGTCACCCACCCAAGACCCCCACCCCACCCACCAAAAGCCCCAGAGACAGCAGCGGAACCAGCAGCGCTCAGGAAACTTCTAGCAGAGCCCAGTAAGGCCCCGCGTGCAGACAACAAATCAAAAGCCGTATCGCCCTGTCCTGACTGTGAAATTCACTGCAGAATGTCAGTACTTGGAATATGAGGGTCATCACGGCACATCATCCCGGGAGATCCCAAGTCACATGAAGAGGATCCAACGCACAGAGCGATACAGTTGGGAACCCGGCGCCAGCTTGTCATGTCTCTGTCCATTGATTTAAATTACAAATGTTTTTACCATGTTCCCACAGGAAAATATGGGCCATGAAATGGTCCTTGGGACATTCTAATTATAGGTGACACTTTCCACGTCCAGAGCAAATTTATGTTTTGCTGGAAGTACAAACACTGCACCCCAGACAAGAAATCTTTGTCCAGCTGTGCTGCACCAACACACCCTTTTATCATACACAGGGATCACTGATAGCACAAGCCTTTTTACTCCCAGAGAACAGCATGGAACAGCTTCCCCTCAATCCCACAATACTGTGGGCAGAGATTATAGGCCCAAATAAACCTACCATCGAGTGTGGTCTATTCTGTAAAGGGGAAAAGATACACCAAGCAGGAATGCTGGACACTGGTGCAGACGTGACATCATTGCCCACTCGGAGTGGCCAGCAAACTGGGAACTGCAGCCAGTGGCAGGCATGATTTCGGGGATTGGTGGAGCTACCGTGTCCATGCAGAGTAAGTGGAATATTATCATTGAAGGACCTGAAGGCAAGATGGCAACCCTCCGGCCATTCGTGGTAAGGGCCCCCATCACCCTGTGAGGCAGGGACATTCTGTCTTAATGGGGGGCTACCTTACGCATTCACAGCCGGGATTTCTGATTGGGGCCACTGAGGAGCGCGCTCTACCATCTACCCCTCGGCTCACCTGGAAATGCAACAACCCAGTCTGGATTGAGTAGTGGCCCCTCTCGAAGGAGAAATTGCACGCACTGGAAACCCCAGTAGAAGAGCAGCTCACAAAGGACCACATCACCGAGACCAGCCCTTGGAACTCCCCAGTCTTTGTGCTGAAAAAGCCTGAGAAGGACAGGTGGAGGCTCCTTCACAACCTCCGCAAGATCAATGAGGCCATTGAGGACATGGGTCCACTGCAGCTTGGCCTGCCTTCACCATGGATGCTGCCTTGAGACTGGACACTTGCCATCATAGATATCAAAGACTGTTTCTTCAGCATCCCACTCCACCCCCAAGATGCCCCTGCTTTGCTTTCTCTGTCCCCTCCCTTAACAGAATGGCCCTGCTTAAAGGTACCATTGGCTTTTTCTTCCTCAAGGCATAAAGAACAGCCTGACTATATGCCAGTGGTACATTGCTCACATTCTGTCCCGCATCCAGAACCTATTCCCAGATGCAATCATCCACCACTGTATGGATGATATCCTGATCTGTGCATCAGAAAAAACTTACTTGGACAGAACTGTGAAAGGACTATTGAAGCCATAGAGAAAGCAGGATTCGAGATCAGTGAAGACAAAGTCTTCACACCAGCCCATGGACTTATCTCAGACTCCAGATCCATGAGAGGGCCANCACCACTGTATGGATGATATCCTGATCTGTGCATCAGAAAAAACTTACTTGGACAGAACTGTGAAAGGACTATTGAAGCCATAGAGAAAGCAGGATTCGAGATCAGTGAAGACAAAGTCTTCACACCAGCCCATGGACTTATCTCAGACTCCAGATCCATGAGAGGGCCATCACCATCCAAGATGACCTAAAGACCTTAAGAGACTTACACGGCTTGTGCGGATCCATCAATTGGGTGCATCCCCTGCTAGGGATTACAGCTGAAGACCTCACCCCCCTCTTCAATCTTCTCTGTGGCAGCAGGGACCTGGACTCTTCCCATGCCCTCACACTAGAAGCCCAGGATACTGTCACCAAGGTCCAAGAGGACCTGTCTTCATGCCAAGCCCATCACATTGAGCCCAGCCTCCCACTTCAGTCTGCTGTTCTGGCTAAGGCCTCCCTTTCTACGGGTTGATTTTCAACGGGATCCTCAGTNACCTGGACTCTTCCCATGCCCTCACACTAGAAGCCCAGGATACTGTCACCAAGGTCCAAGAGGACCTGTCTTCATGCCAAGCCCATCACATTGAGCCCAGCCTCCCACTTCAGTTTGCTGTTCTGGGTAAGGCCCCCTGTTTCTACTGGTTGATTTTTCAATGGGATTCTCAACTCAGAGACCCTTTATTGATACTTGAATGGATCTTTACAAGCCACCAACCTACAAAGACAATATAACCACCCCTCAAGAAATAATGATACATGTAATAAAAAAGGCCCAAACTTGCCTCTGCTCTCTTGCAGGGTGTGAGTTCACATACATATACTTACCATTGACACTAGGGATCTGGAACATTTTCTCCAGATGAATTAAAATCTCCAGTCCACCCTAGACAGCTATCCAGGCCAAATTTCCATCCACGTGCCAAAACATAGGCTTTTTAACCATGATTTGGCCTTTAATCTGATCCCAAAATAATCCAAAGTAGGACACCTCTCAAAGCTCTACCTGTCTTCACCGATGGCTCAGGGTCATCCCACAAGTCAGTAATGATCTGGAGGGATCCCAAGACTCAAAAGTGGGAGTCTGATATCCAAATAGTGGAGGGATCTCCACAAATTGCCAAACTAGCAGCTGTTTTCAGAGCCTTTGAGAAATTCAAAGACGAACCCCTTAATCTGGTCACAGATTCAGTTTACATTACTGCTATATGAGGGCTGAACACACTCTTCTCAAAGAGGTCTCCAATTCAAACTTACACAAATTGATTTCTACATTAATCTATTTAATCTCCCACAGAAAGCAACCGTGTTATGTTATGCATGTGAGGTCACACAGCAACCTCCCAGATGNGATTTTCAACGGGATCCTCAGTTCAGAGACCCTTTATTGATACTTGAATGGATCTTTACAAGCCATCAAGCTACAAAGACAATAACTACCTGTCAAGAAATAATGGCACATTTATTTAAAAAGGCCCAACGTCGCATCCGCTCTCTTGCAGGGTGCGAGTTCATGCATAGGAATNAGAATGTTCAAGCTCTCGAAAGATGAAGCCACAGCTATTGTTGTGAGATGCCCAAACCCCCAAATTTACCAGACACCATCTGTGGGTACCGGGATCAACCCCCGGGGTCCGAGCAGCTGCCAGTTGTGGCAGTCTGACATGACCCACTACCCATTCTTTGGAAGGTCTAAATATGTGCACGTGTCGGTTGACACGTTTTCCGGGGCAGTATTTGAGTCAGCTCACGCAGGAGAGAATGTCACTCACACCATCAAGCATTTTCTGCTTGCATTTGCCACCCTGGGAGTCCCTAAACAAATTAAAACAGATAATGGGCCCACCTATGACTCCCATAGGTTGAGAGATTTCTTCAACCAGTAGGAGGTAGAACACAAGAAGGGCATACCTGCCAATCCCACAGGGAAATCCATTGTAGAAAGGACCCATCAAACCATCAAGAGAGTCCTCAATCATCAACAGAGAGAAACAAAAATTTTGTCGCCCGTTGACAGACTTTGTCAGGCTCTCTATGTCATTAACTTCCTAAATTGCACATCATCAGAACCTGACGCCCCAATACTCCGCCACTTCTCAAATACAGCCCAAACTAAGCTTACTGAGAGACCACCAGTGTAGTGGTGTGACCAAATGGTTTATTCTGCTGTTAAGACTTCCCTATGTATATTCCCAAAGTTATCCCCTCCCCTATCTCATTCCCTACATGGCAAATCCCTCCCTTTGTTCTAGTTCTTTCCCTGTTCATCAATGTAAACCCTGCCTTCCCTGCTGTCAATTATCCAAAACCCCACCTGTTTTTCTGGAAAAATCCCTGTCAGTTATAGAAACAGTTGTACCTTGTTGGTTGGTTCAGATCTGTTCCCTCTTCATTCTTCCCTCACTGGTTTATTTCTTATGTAATCCCTCCCTTCACTCTTCCCTATCCCTCATCCTATTGGTTAATGTATGTCACGCCCCCTCCAGTATTTAAATTGTTGTAATCTGAGCTCTTCTCCTGGCTCCACACCCTAAATTAAGGTTTAATAAAACCTTAATTTATTAAGGTTAATAAATCCTTCCCTCTGGACCCTGCTGAAGAGTCTCACTTGATCTCTTGCCTCCGTCCTTGCAGCTTTGACATAAGTCACCCCTGCAGAGCATTGCTCTGAAGCTGCTCTCCACATCACTCTGCTCGCGGGAAGTGTCCCACTCCATGCCACAGTGACCTGATCATGAGCTGGCCGGTAGAGAATCGGGGGCCGTGGCACACCAGTGCTAGTAAAGGACCCAGATACATGTCAGGTGTCTGGGCCTTTCCAGTTGGCTACGTGGGGGAGGGGCTATGCCTGTGTTCTACTACCATCTGGCCCAAGATGGTTCCCAGGAAAAAACATAAAACCATACCTAGGCTCTGTAAACACTGACACTAACAAGAATTCTCCCGAGTCAAATACAGGACCTCCAAAAAACCAGACCAGTTCTGCATGGAGATGGAGGCATCGCCGAATGACTACAAACCAGAGAAAAGGCTGCCCCATCACCTGACAGCCAACAAAACAGAAATCTGAACAACATACTACAGCACAAGTCAAGCCATAGGCCAGACGCAGTTTGGCCAATTTTTCAGACAATGAGGATTAACTGGATGGGTTTCATCTTTAGTTACAGGTATTTTATGGATTTTTATTGTGATTCTTATTGTGTTACTTATGTTTTCATGCCTTTTACCTTGCCTTAACAGAGCTGTTGGAGATGCCTTTTTTACTAAATACAGAAGGCAGAGTTGTGAAGACAGACCCACACACTAAACCTCTCCCCTGGAGAGATGCCCCTTGAATGGGCTGTGCTAAGATCATCTCAATCCTTCTGGATTGGTAAATCTTCCTTGGTCATGGTGAGAGCCCAGCATGCTTTGGGGTCCTATGCAGATTCTTTGTAACCCATTGGGTTTTGCCCCTTTGTACCACCCTCACTTTTCCCCATAAAACACCCAGTTTCTGCCCTGTTCAGGAGGGAGCTGTCCGTCCCTGGCCTCCTTCACAGGGTTCCTGGAATAAAGCCTCATCCTGCAGAACTGCTACATGACGCTCCTGTCTCTTTGTCCCTGCGTTAGCCTGGGGGTACCTTGCACAGCAGAGCTAAATCACAATGAGCTGCAAATTACGGCTAAGAGCTGATTGCTTGCAGCCAAGGGCTACCCATCCTTTCTGAGGTGACCCAGTGGCTGGAGGACTGCCTGAGACCCCTAGAAAATTGTCCCCTGCGGGACCTCTCTCTGGAAGGTTGTGTCGTCCGAGTCGAACCATCAGACCCCTGACCAGCCACCACAGTACACAAGCTCAGAGACCAGCATGTGGCACCTCAGGCCAAGCACAAAGGGAGCACAGGATGATCTGCAAGGTGCTCTGTAACAATAGGCACTTTTAGCTGTTATCGAGGAAGAGGAATTTTCACTGCTGGCCAGAGCCCAGCCGAGAGCTGCTCCTTCTGCCATGGGGTGAGCATCTGCTCATAAGAGCAGCCACTACCTTACAAACACCCAGCTCACTAAAAGAGAGACTTATCACCATCTGCTCAGGTGCCCGGGATCCTCAGCTCAGCTCTCCCTGCTCTGCTGGGAGCCCCCTCACCCCCTGCCTACCAAGACATCCTGTCAGCACAGCTTGCTGCTTCCGAGAGTCCTGCTGAGGGCACCAGATCAGCTGCCACAGGGTTCTGTGGAACAGGCCCTCTCTTCCATCCCTCCCCGTCTTTGGACAAAAGCTGCCATTGCCACGTGCGGCCCGAGCCTGCGTTGGAGCGCCCCTGCCGGCTGTGACCATAACTGCACCACAGGGAAAGTGCAGCTGAACGGCTGTCACTGGGTTCTGGGTTCTGTTTGTTTGTTAATGCTGTAGTTGTTGTTGTTTGTTTACTTTATCATATATACTAGTAAAGAACTGTTATTCCTATTCCCATATCTTTGCCTGAAAGCCCCCTAATTACAAAATTCTAATAATTTGGAGGGAGGAGGTTTACATTCTCCATTCCAAGGGAGGCTTTTCTGCCTTCCCTAGCAGAACCTGTCTTGCAAAACCAAGACAGTGTGAAAATACAAAAATCCACAAATGCTTGCACAGCCCACACATCTCCACTAGGTTCTGCAGAATGGCATCAAATAATGCAGAGGTGTTGAGACCATGAGCTGGTACTGGACTTATGGAAAACTTGTACAACTTGGGAAAAGTTACGGAATCGTAGCCATTCAGTTTACAAGATGGGTTAATATTTGTCGTACGTGTTTCTGTGTTTTTATTCTCAACTCTAAATTAAGTTTCTTTTTGATCCATATATTGCTTCATTGCCTTCTCTGAAGTGCAGCCTTCTCAGGCAGGTCTAGGGAATTTCTCAATGTAAACACTCTTTTTCTCTTTTGAAAACTGACATTTTTTCTTACCTGCAAATCATAGATCAAGTAAGGAGAGGATGTTTTTCCAGTGTCCTCTAACTGCATTATTAAACACTACTCAGAGTATGTAAGGAATACCATCTAACATGTGAAATGTAAGTTGGTCCATTCAGGCTTTACTCATGCAGTTCTTGAGGCTTAGAGAGGGATTATCCATCACTTCCTGAGGAAAGCAGCCCTTGACCATACCAACTGCCAGACCAAACAGCACCATGTAAAATCATGTTCTCCTGTGTGTTTGGTCCTTCTGCTTCCCCTGGAAGAAACAAAATAAAAACTGATATTTTAAAAGTTAAGTTTCAATAGAATTGAAGAGTTGTTTATATTGTTTAATGCTACTTTTGCCCGTTCATTCAGGATGGTAAGAGGAATGACTTGGAGTTACTGAGAGCATTCAGCTGTTTATTGCAACTTGCAGAATGAGTCATGAGATGGGAGAACAAATGCATTTGTGTACACAGACAGGTGCAACAGGCCTTTGCTGCATTTTGTAACTTAATAACTTGGCTTACAATTATTTCCTGTTATATATTCTTTTTAGGCTGTGTTTAATGGAACCTGCAAAGAAAACATGGACTATTAATTGTGTGGTATCATTCTTTGTAAGGTGTTTCCCTAAAGAGAAAAGACAGTTGTCCTAGTTTGTGAGAGGTTTGTCTCCTTAAAAATTCTAATGCAAAAATTCATTTGGGATATAGTTAAGTTATAGTAATGTAACTGTTTTAACTTCTTACTCTAATTTCTGATTCTTTTAAACCTTACAAATATTGATTGGTTGATTGATTGAGTGATTGATTGACCAATTGATTGACCAATCGATTGACTGATTGCAGAAACCCTCCAAAAATGCTTATCAGACTGGCTGAGAATTCATGAGCACACTTTTCTGTGATGCGTGTACACCCACGGCTGCTGAGGCTGCTGTGAATGTACAGGAGTTTTCCACAGATGTTGGACTCTTCTGTCCGGCAACCCTGGGCCGACTGACAGTCCCTGCAATGCGCGGATACCTCCAGGTGGCAAGGAGAGGCCTCGGGCCCTTTGGCAGCGTTCCCAAAAAGGCCACAGGTCAAATGGGAATATCGCTCCTCCCCAGCCAGCCTTTCCTGCAGGCTCTGGATCTGGGCAAAGCAGGGATCAATCCAACAGATCACCCACCCTTCTCCAGAGCCTGCAGCAGAGCTTTGCTGGGAACGTGGCACTGCCCACACTGCCAGGGGCTGACACCGAGTGAGCTCTGCAGGGGCTGTGCCCCAGCACCGCCGGAGGCTGCCTGGCTGCCACAGCAGGAGCTGCTCCCTCCTGGCCGGGGCTTCTCCTGTCCCTGGAGCAGCTGTCGAGAGCCCTGAGTGGAGCACACGGCACTGAGCACGGGCTGCTGAGCTTCCATCCCCTCTCGTGGTGCTCTGGGACGGGCTGGATCTACGGACCAGAATGATCTGAGCAGGTGAGACACCACTTTTATCCACGCTTGGGGCAAACAGGACCACAGCAAAAGTGTCACTGGCAGCTATTATTTGTTTGGCCATTTCTATGGTAAGGAACACATTGGTATTTGAGTTCGGCTTTATTTGACTGTGCCATTTCTGGGAGCACAAAAAATATTTTTTGCAATCGTAAGAAAATTGTTTGATTGTTATCTTATGTGCACATGATGCTAAATGTAAATAATCCTTATTTTACATACCACTGGCCTGCCTTAAAGAACCTATGACTTTGCATATATTATTTCCACAATTTTATCTCTTTCACAGGAAGCAGCACAGTTCACCTGAGCTAACTCTTTCCTTACACTTAAGAGAAAAAACAAGTTGTGTGAGAGCCCTGCTAGCTGTGAATGAGTGAAGGGAAGAATTTTAGGATACTGCTATGGAAAGTGCACACTGTTCAACCACACTTTAGGGAAAACAGCTAGTAGGTATTCTCATTTATGAAGGTGTTATAACGGAGCTGGTGCGTTTCTCAATCCACTCCAGGATTGGCTCAATCTAGGGGTTGTGATTGGCTTATAAATTGGAGTGTTCCTGGCCAATCATTTCTGAATGGCGTCGTGTGGTTGGCTCATTGGTTCACCAGTCCCTGTTCACCTTCTTGATGTCACTCATTGATGTCATCCTTCCAGAACAGTCTTTGTCAATCTGTTGTCAATCTTGTGTTGTAGCTCCGCTCACGCATTGCCCATACACCCAAATGCACCCAACCATCCCCTCCCATCACAACCAAACCCCAGAAACCCTTTTAACTGGCAACCACTCAAGAAGCCCTGATTTATCCCTCCCCCAACAATTTAATTAACAAAGTCTTTATTAATTGACTAATTAATGAACTTAGCCTATGAGAGTCCCATTATCCATCACAATTTCCCCTCTAGAACTTTGATCAGGCGATTGCCCACATCAACAGTCCTAACAGTCCTTTACACTGGGCTCTCGTAGGTCTGGTAGAACTTCCTTAACTTCTGGTATTTCTTGTCAGTTACTTTTGCTGTTTTTGTTTTGGGAGGTTCTTCTAACTTCTCAGCCCACACTTTCATGATCTTTTTGATCCTTTCTTCGCTTAGTTGTTCTAGCGAGTTCCTCATAATTCTCGTAACCATTTGGATAAAGCAGGGGATTAGGCATGGAAGACAAATTACACCCATTAGTGCACCTCTGACAATCAACAATACTTTCTTCCACCACTCTCCTCCCAGGAGATCATCCCACCAACTAGTTTTAAATAAAGGGGTCCACCTCTGCACTGGTACATGTGCCAGTTTCCTAATGTTTGCTGTGATATTCTTTATTGTGTCTCCATGGTCATCTATTTCTAGACAGCGTTCTAGAAGAGTTAAACTTCCCGCACACCCCTCCTTCCTCTGCTAGCAAGTAATCTAGGGCCAGTTGGTTCTGATAAATGGCTGTTTGCATTTGTCCGGCCTGTGTGGAAAGCAAGTCCATGACCAGGGCAGATTGGTTTGTGATTTTCTCTAATAGTGCTTGTTATAAATAGAAACCCAGTTACTTCCCAATTTGAGAATTCCTAGTTGTTAAACCCCTGCCGAGACCCCCACTTCTAGTTCTGCACCTGTTGATTTCCCATGTTAGTTAATCGAACTTATAGTTGTACAAGTTAATTGTTGTATCATTTTGGTAATTAGTTGTTCCATTCTGCAACCCTTTCCCCCTCCCCATCATTACCTGTAACCCCATTGCATGGCGAAGTTCTCGCCGCTGCTCCCCGACCTCTCGTCTCACGAGACTAACAGCATCTCCCATGGAGCTTTGCAGCCGCTGTATGTAAATAAGCGTCCGGCCAGCCCCAATAGCTGTCCACAACTGACCACCAGATGAAAAGCCAGCCAAACCAACTACACCACCCTAAGGAGAAAGTCCTGCCATACCAGAAAATGCCACCAGCTGCCAGGAGACTCACCATGATTTCAGAGACACTCCAGCAAAATCACACCCCTAGACTGCCGAGCACAAGGCGCCTTCCTTGCCACTCTCTCAAGAGCGGAAGTCCCAGCTCTGGCCCATACAGGACAGAACTGTCGAGACCTCTCCTCCTCACCGGTGTCAGTTGGGAGCAGTGGCAGCGTGCGCAGCCCCCGAGCCCCCACCCCCAAGGTTGAAATCCTTAAATAAAGGCATTTTTAACAAGAGAAGATGATCTCTTGGCCCATTCTTTTCAATTTGAGGGTTTGTCCGGGATAACCCCGCCCACCGAGGGACATCACCGGGACAGCCGCCTGCTTCAACAGACCTTGTAGGACAGCAGGACTATCTTGGACCCGAAGAGATCGGCCTTGGAGGAAGACACCAGCGAGCAAGCACCGGAGTGGTGAGTGCCCCTCCAGCGGTGGGAGTAGGAGGCAAGCGAGTGTGGCATGAGTGAGATGGAGGCCGGCAGCTTGGACCCCCAAAGCGAGTGGAGACCCCCTAGTACCGTGGTTCCGGACTCCTGCGAGGGGGCTGGCCGGGAACAGGGGGAAGCAAGAGAGGCCCAAATTGGGCCCAGAGGCACTACCACATGAGGCACCTCCCCAGAGGACTCCGAGAGGGCAGCCCCCTGACTGGTGTAAGCCACAAAGCTGAGGGAGAGGCAGGCCGGCCTTCCCCACTAGCACCCAGCCGCAGCCAAGGGGTGTGGGGAGGGGAAGCCCAACCCCGGTGGGACCCACACCTCTACCCTGGGCGAGTAGGGAAAATAGGGTGGAGAGTTGGCTCACAGACCCTAGGTAGGCCCAGACATCAGGGAACCTAAGGGGGTGAGTGTGACGCAGCAGGGTGTGCTGGGAGGGGAAGAGCGCTCCCCCGTTGGGACTGGGCACCACAGTGAGGCCTAGGTACCAGGCCTCAGGGGGAAGGACAGGGGACCAAAGGGTGAGGTCCATGAGGTCCGACCTCAGATAAGGCCGTGGGGGTGGAGAGGGTCTAGTTTTGGTTAGATCTCCTTTTGAGATCACTTTTTGTTAGAGTTAAAGCGTGTGTGAGTTAAAGCGTGTGTGGCGTGAACAGTGGTGAGAGCAAGTGAAGAGAGTGATTCTTAGCCTACGGTCCTAGAGGAAGGGGATCTGGGACAACCCTCAAGCCAAGGGGCCCCTCACAGCAGAACTCCAGGGCAGCCTAATCATTAGGACTGGATAGGAGAGACCCATGTTGTTTTCAGTGTATAGGCAATTATCTTTAATTTTAGGAAACGTGAGAACAAACTAGTGTGTTGACAGGGAATGNCCATTAGTGCACCTCTGACAATCAACAATACTTTCTTCCACCACTCTCCTCCCAGGAGATCATCCCACCAACTAGTTTTAAATAAAGGGGTCCACCTCTGCACTGGTACATGTGCCAGTTTCCTAATGTTTGCTGTGATATTCTTTATTGTGTCTCCATGGTCATCTATTTCTAGACAGCGTTCTAGAAGAGTTAAACTTCCCGCACACCCCTCCTTCCTCTGCTAGCAAGTAATCTAGGGCCAGTTGGTTCTGATAAATGGCTGTTTGCATTTGTCCGGCCTGTGTGGAAAGCAAGTCCATGACCAGGGCAGATTGGTTTGTGATTTTCTCTAATAGTGCTTGTTATAAATAGAAACCCAGTTACTTCCCAATTTGAGAATTCCTAGTTGTTAAACCCCTGCCGAGACCCCCACTTCTAGTTCTGCACCTGTTGATTTCCCATGTTAGTTAATCGAACTTATAGTTGTACAAGTTAATTGTTGTATCATTTTGGTAATTAGTTGTTCCATTCTGCAACCCTTTCCCCCTCCCCATCATTACCTGTAACCCCATTGCATGGCGAAGTTCTCGCCGCTGCTCCCCGACCTCTCGTCTCACGAGACTAACAGCATCTCCCATGGAGCTTTGCAGCCGCTGTATGTAAATAAGCGTCCGGCCAGCCCCAATAGCTGTCCACAACTGACCACCAGATGAAAAGCCAGCCAAACCAACTACACCACCCTAAGGAGAAAGTCCTGCCATACCAGAAAATGCCACCAGCTGCCAGGAGACTCACCATGATTTCAGAGACACTCCAGCAAAATCACACCCCTAGACTGCCGAGCACAAGGCGCCTTCCTTGCCACTCTCTCAAGAGCGGAAGTCCCAGCTCTGGCCCATACAGGACAGAACTGTCGAGACCTCTCCTCCTCACCGGTGTCAGTTGGGAGCAGTGGCAGCGTGCGCAGCCCCCGAGCCCCCACCCCCAAGGTTGAAATCCTTAAATAAAGGCATTTTTAACAAGAGAAGATGATCTCTTGGCCCATTCTTTTCAATTTGAGGGTTTGTCCGGGATAACCCCGCCCACCGAGGGACATCACCGGGACAGCCGCCTGCTTCAACAGACCTTGTAGGACAGCAGGACTATCTTGGACCCGAAGAGATCGGCCTTGGAGGAAGACACCAGCGAGCAAGCACCGGAGTGGTGAGTGCCCCTCCAGCGGTGGGAGTAGGAGGCAAGCGAGTGTGGCATGAGTGAGATGGAGGCCGGCAGCTTGGACCCCCAAAGCGAGTGGAGACCCCCTAGTACCGTGGTTCCGGACTCCTGCGAGGGGGCTGGCCGGGAACAGGGGGAAGCAAGAGAGGCCCAAATTGGGCCCAGAGGCACTACCACATGAGGCACCTCCCCAGAGGACTCCGAGAGGGCAGCCCCCTGACTGGTGTAAGCCACAAAGCTGAGGGAGAGGCAGGCCGGCCTTCCCCACTAGCACCCAGCCGCAGCCAAGGGGTGTGGGGAGGGGAAGCCCAACCCCGGTGGGACCCACACCTCTACCCTGGGCGAGTAGGGAAAATAGGGTGGAGAGTTGGCTCACAGACCCTAGGTAGGCCCAGACATCAGGGAACCTAAGGGGGTGAGTGTGACGCAGCAGGGTGTGCTGGGAGGGGAAGAGCGCTCCCCCGTTGGGACTGGGCACCACAGTGAGGCCTAGGTACCAGGCCTCAGGGGGAAGGACAGGGGACCAAAGGGTGAGGTCCATGAGGTCCGACCTCAGATAAGGCCGTGGGGGTGGAGAGGGTCTAGTTTTGGTTAGATCTCCTTTTGAGATCACTTTTTGTTAGAGTTAAAGCGTGTGTGAGTTAAAGCGTGTGTGGCGTGAACAGTGGTGAGAGCAAGTGAAGAGAGTGATTCTTAGCCTACAGTCCTAGAGGAAGGGGATCTGGGACAACCCTCAAGCCAAGGGGCCCCTCACAGCAGAACTCCAGGGCAGCCTAATCATTAGGACTGGATAGGAGAGACCCATGTTGTTTTCAGTGTATAGGCAATTATCTTTAATTTTAGGAAACGTGAGAACAAACTAGTGTGTTGACAGGGAATGAAAGAGTGGATGAGAGAGTATTAATTTAAAGCGATTTCCTAGTCAAAATCACTTTAGAGAAAGAAAGGCTTTTGATTTAAGTAAGACTGTTGAACTGTGTTAGAAGTATTCCTTTTGTTAGGAGAAAACTTTAAGGTCTAAGTTATCTATTAGTTTAGGCAAAAGAGTAGCATTTTCGGTTGCCTGTCATTTAGCATTTACTTTCAGGTAGAGGCTCCTTTTGGATTTTAGTTTTCGCCAAGCAGAAAAACTAGGTATGGGACAGTGCACGAGCAGACAGGGTCCCTTGAGAAAAGAGAAAAGGAAGCCCAAAAACATCCCCTCCAACAGTCCACTGGGGAAGATGCTGGATCAATGAGATACGTGCGACACCACAAAAGATTTGGACAAAATTAAGATGATACACTATTGTATTGAGGTTTGGCCTAAATTAGATTTAGAATGGCCATGGTTTGGCTCTAGAGATGAGTGAATGAGCACCCAATTAGTCCAGTCTCTCAGAGAACAACCCAACCCAGAACCAGAGCAACTCAAATATGCAGCGTGTTGGGGGAAGAAACCAAATGAGAATAAAACAGTGAAAATCTGTAAGTTAGAAAGTCAGGAAGAGAAAAAGGGGTCACGAGAAGAAGGCCCAGGAGAGAACCAGTGGGATCCCTTAGATCATTTAGCACCCCTGGTGTACCCTGTACTTCCCCTTGGACCCCCAGAAACCCAGTCCCCTCTCCCTATAGAACCCCCTCCCTGCCTTCCTCAGGAACCCGTAAGTGTCCCTATTCCCCTGCTGCCCCTCCGAACCTTTCTAAGCCTGCACCTCTGCAATCTTTGTTCAATCCATCACCTACCCCTTTACCACCTCTCCCAGATTCATTGACTCCTACAACTCCACAACCTACACCCCTACCACCTCCAATGCCACCACTAACACCTGTGGGAGTTCCAACTGTAACCCTGGCCTCTGTTCCACAGAATCCAGGCATTCTTTAACCCACCACCTAGGATTCACCGGCCCCAGTGCCCCATCTCTCGTTGTCTCTGACACCTCTGATAGTAACACCTACCCCTGTGTCACAATCCTCGGCTATCTCTCCCTCCCCAGTCCCAAATCCACCTGCTCCTGTAACCCCCTCTTTACCTACCCTGGTCTCACAGAGCGTAACTAATCCTCCCTCCCCATTACAGGATGTAATCTCTCCTCCAACTTACTCGCCACAAACCCCGGTACTAACATCAACGTCTAATTCACAGCAATCACTCACACATCAGTCTGCACCCCAAAGCCCAACAGGACAGATAGATAAAATATCAGATAC
>VXAX01007725.1:6623-40355 GCA_013399835.1 Leptocoma aspasia | reverse complement strand
TTTTAATTTTTCCAGGGGAACTTAATAAAAACCAGGTTTTGTTGACTGAACAGAGAAGCCGGGTGTGTAAACAAAGGAGATTCTTGTGTGAAAGTCAATTCTGTCTGGCTTCTAGGAATTCCACAGGGCTAAAATTAGAAAGACCTGGACCCAACCTTGCACTTGAGCTTGGGGGGAAAATCCTGAAGCCAGTGCTGGGAACAGCCAGGTCAGGATGGGAATCACAGTGAACTCCTGGATTCCTCAAGGATTCCAAGGTCTGGAGGTCGCTTCTGAGGTAGATTTGCTCCCAGGGATAGAGTAGAAGAATTTAAATGATTTTATAGCAATACCTGAGCTGCCCGCCAGGATGCTGCAGAGTCTGTGACCATAATTCACCCTATGGACTTTGAGCATTCCAATTAAATGAACTCCCTCCTTATTAATTGCTCTAATTTTGATTCCTAATTAAAAGTATTTTGCTTTTTCATGGCATCAGCTCCACTGAATGCGTGGCAAAGCTCTTCTGCTGTTGTGCCTGAGCTCTGAGCATCTCCCACTTTTCCCATCCTTTTCCTTTGGCCTCTGCCTGTTTCCTTGGTTCTTTTCCCCCTTTGCCACTGCCTGTCAAGGATTGCATTTCCCTCCTCATTTTCCTCTCTGTCACTTCCTCCCAAAAACCTCCACCAGCTTCGTTTTCAAGGCGTTTGACTTGGAAGAGCCCACGTGGCCTGGAATTGAGCTGAAGTCCCTTTGGATTTGATGATTCCACTGGAGAAATGCTGATCCACATCAGCTGATGATGGGATATGGGAAAGAATTTCCTCCCTGTGAGGGTGGGGAGGGGCTGGGACGGAATTCCCAGAGGAGCTGTGGCTGTCCCTGGATCACTGGAAGTGTCCAAGGCCAGGCTGGACACGGCTTGGAGCAGCCTGGGAGAGTGGAAGGTGTCCTTGGGTGGAACTGGATGAATTTAAGGTCCCTTTCCACCCAAACCTGGGATTCCATGACCTCGCTGTACATCCTGAAATATGTATTTATCCAGGAAATCTCTCCATTTTGCTTTCAACTTTCCATTCCTTATTCCTCCCAACTCAGCTGCCTCTTCCAGGTTGGGAATAGCATGGACACAACCTGCTGTTGTGTTTTTAACACCAAAAATTACCTGGGAATGCTGGCTGTTAAAGCACAGCAGGAATATCTGTGCTGGGAGGGAAGTGCTGGACAGAGACACAGACAGGAGCTCCTGCTCCAGCTCTGCTTGTGGGGAAGGGATGGGAGAGCCCCTTCCAGGTGTTCCCAATTAATGGTTTTAATCTCCAGATCCAGCTCTGGATCCTCTCCTCCTTCCTCAATCCTCCCGCTCAGAACTTGCTCCAAGTCCCTCCAAATTTTAGCAAAGGATTGGTTCTGGAAATGCTGAGTTTGGCCATTTCTTTGACAAGAATGAGGGGAGGGCCCTTCCCAGCCATGGATTTCTGCATCCCTAAGGCCCCAGCTCTCTCTCTCCTCATTGATACATCCCCTAGCCAGAGGCAGGAAGTTTCCTGCGAACAGGGAACCAAAGGAATGACCACAATCCTTTGAACCTCATTTGTGTGGGAGCCACTCCCAGCCTCAGCAGGGACCCACACAGACACTGGGGATGTCTCTAAACTCTTTATTAGACCAGGAGTTGCCCCCTCGAGCCCTGAACTCGAGTCCTTCTCCATCCCAGTTCTCTCCTATTTCATGGAAGTGATGCCACCTCTCCACTGGAGTTGTCCAGGTTACCTTTTGTGCTGGACCATCCCCTCCACGAGCTATGTTTGATCTCCATCCCCAGTTTGCTCTCCTGTGCAGAAGGCCAGAGCACTGTCCCAGATCATTTCATAATTCTGAATCCCAATTCCTCCCCTTCCTCTGGGAAAAATGCATTTTTTGCAATACCTATGTTGTAACTTTCTAGAGCACATGCTTCCAATTTGAGCCTGATTTTCCAAAGCTCCTAGCACGCAACCACGAAAGTTCCTCATTTCTTTCCCATTTTATTCTCCATTTAATCCATCCTCTCTTTTGATGCTTTGGATCATCTTTCTATCTCACATCTCGGCCTCCAGTAGAAAAGCTTTTAGTTGTAACCATGTACTTAAAGCCCACTGAGGAGTCCAACAATTTATCTGGGGGATTTAGGCAGAACTCTTTCCTCTCCTTGCTGACTTCCCATTTTCCACCTCCTCCCAACACCAAATTCTAAAGCAGAGGAGAAACTTCTGAAGAGCTTCACCATTTTTAAACCAAAAAGGGAGAAAATCGACCCGAATTTAGTTGCTGTCACCAATTTTCTGAGTGACTTTGGCTGTGTTTTATTCCCAGTCTCCCAACAGTTGATGGGGGGGACCAGAAGCTTCTCTGCCTCCCCCTCATCACTGAAATATCTGAGATTCCCAGGAGCAAAGACCCTTTCAGCACATGGATGGATCCCCCACTCTGGAAGCACAAACCCCAATTTCCAGCCAATTCCCTTCCCTGTGTATCTACAACTCAAATCTCTTCTTCAGCTGTGGCCAATTTAGGGCCAATTCTTGAGCTCTTGGGGCATTTTGCCATCAACCAGAAGTTGGCTTTAATGTCCTTCCATGGGGATGTTCCATAAAAACTTGGACACTGCACTGTCCAATATCCAAACCTGGGCCAGCCATGGTTTCACTGGGAGAGCCTCAAAACCAAAGCAAGAAGGATTGAGCCTGGTTTTGTGCTCTAGAACTGCAATAAAAAAGTTATTTTAGGCCTGGACACACCTTGTTATTCCTTAAACTGGGAAAAAAGCCCAATGTGGCTCCCCAGCTGGTGTCTTTTGGGATTCTGGCTCTGTAGAGTCAGGATAAAAATTAATCTTGGTCTTATTGGTGCCTCCAGGGGACAGGACGTTCCCAGTCCCTCACACAGCAGTGCAAGTGTTTGCTTTTGCTTTGGGGGGAGAGAATAAAATAAAAAAAGGAGGGCAAACAAACCCCAGAACAATGAAGCAAGTGAACTACAGCACATTCTAGCTGGCTTCAAATAACAAACATGACCCTGCTCACAGGAATACGATTCCCTCTCCAATTTGTGTGTCCCTGCAAACCATAACAAGATGGAGACTCCTGGACCTGGGATGTACTATAAAACCTGTGTGCAGCTATTCCAGAGTTTGGGGTGGGATTTCAGTGCCAGCTCTAGTTTCCAGCTGAGGGATTTGAGCTTCTTTGGGCCAGAAGGTGCCATTTCCCTGAAACTTTCTGGTCCAAAGCATTGTCTGGACAAATCAACTCAGCCAAAAGGTTCCCAAATCCCTCCTGCTCTTACACAAGCTCTTTCTTGTAAGGCTGCTCCCTTTATCTGCTGTCAGAGCAGAGGCTCAGGGTTACAAGTTCTGGCTCAGGCAGATGATTAATTACAAGAGAAGGGCAGCACAGCACAGATTTCTCTCCAGAGGGGATTTTAGCAAACCCAGGGGCCCAGGGGTGCATCCAGACCTCACTGGAAAATGTGAATTCCCTCTCCAGCACCACAGACCAAACTCCACAGGGGTGGATCTTGCACTGGTGGGGATGGCTGGAAGCACCTGCAGGTCAACCCCACCTGGTGTCACCCTCAGCACAGAACAGCTTCCAGCAGGGAGGCGCTGCCTGAAAGCAAAATAAATGAGTTATAGTTAGGAAAAAAGTACAACCAAACCACGCAGGAGGTTTAACAACCCTTTTCCTCCCTCCCAGTCAGAGGGGGGGACTTTGGTGCTCACAAAAGGTTTAGTAAAGAGGGTTTACTCCAGGATAAAGTTACAAACAGGGGCAGCACAGGGGACCTGAGCAAGCTGGGAGGTCTGGCCTTTGTGGAGATCCCCAAAGCACCCACATGTTCCTAAAAATTGTCTTAATGTCCATTGGGAATGTTAAAAAAATAAATCCATAGACAAGTGCTGGTGTCAGAGTGGAATATAAAGGGTGGAGATGGAGCTCCAAGGCAAAGCCACCACTTGTGTGACTGCCCCTGGCTGGATCTGTAGGATTGAGGCATTTGGGGAAGGATGTGGCCTTGCAGCCTGGAACCTATTTTAGTCTCAGCAAAGGAACCTCATCTACAGCAAATCACCCTTGGCCACCACCAATTGGTAAAATCTGGTTAATCCAGGGCTTTTCCTGGACCAGCAGTATTGCTGTGGTCCGTGCAGTGACAAAGGACTCCTGGCAGTAATATCAGAAGGCTAAATATGATTTATTAACATGACTCCATAATTCAAGGAATTGGACTATTATCTGCTCAGCCCAGAGCATCGAAGCTGCTGCTTCCAGCTCTGTCCAAGGAATGCCAGAATAGCTTACACAATCAGAGATAACAACTTTTCACCTCATAGGTTGAAAGAAAGGAAACCCCCATCTCCTATTATCAGGAGACAGGCAGAGAAATCCAAATGTCCTTGAAACACAGCTCAGAGATTTGTTTATAGAAACTTGTACAGAGTAAAAGGACCTTTCCCATGGGAAGAGTTTTTCCGCAGGCCTGCATGCAAGGAAACTTATAATGTGTTCACACAACACAACAGCAAGGCCTGGCTTTACACAGCTCCCCTTTGACCCGGAATCGATCCTCGGGGCAGCTGGAGGAGCGCCCCGTGCACATCTCAGCCAGGTCACACTCGTGTTTCACCGCCCGGCACACCGAGCCCGACTTCTTGTACTGAGGGAGGGACAAAATGCCACACTCAGCACCCAGCTCCTCCACACTGCTCAAAAACACCCAACCCAGGGGCCCAAACAGGCAGGAAAATCTCCTCACTCCACAAGCTGTGTGAGGAGCAGGATCCGTATCTCGCTTCCTGCTGGATGTGTCAGTTCAGGGGTTTTGCCTCTTGAGCCACAGCTTTTGTTCCCAGGAGAAATGGCCAGCCAAAGATGGTGGAAGATGAGGGAGTTGATGGTGGTGGTTTGGGATGGACTGGTGGGCAGTGACAGGATCTGAGGGAACGGCTGGAGCTGTGCCAGGGGCAGTCAGGCTCAGGGAAAGGTTGGATACTGGGAAAGGCTCTTCCCCCAGAGGGTGCTGGGCACTGCCCAGGGAATGGGCACGGCCCCGAGGCTGCCAGAGCTCCAGGAGCGCTTGGACACTGCTCCCAGGGATGCACAGGGTGGGATTTTGGGGTGTCTGTGCAGGATCAACGATCCCAGGGGTCCCTTCCAGCTCAGGATATCCCATGATTCTGCCATGAATGATGCCATGTATTCCATGAAGTCCCAGCCCTGCTGTTCCCAGAATCCATCCTGCTGCTCACCCCAGAAGGTGAGGGCAGAGCAGGAGGATCCATCTGGTCCCGTTCAGGGGGATTGAATCCTTGGCCACGCAGGGTTTGCTGGATTACAGCACAGACACAGGCAGGCCGGGCCTTTAGAGCCCCATGACCTTTAAGGATGAGAAATAATAAAAGGAAAAACGTGAACCCTGACAAATTCATAACTCCAGCACAGGGGAAAGGAATGTATTCCTTGTACATATGAAAAAACATTGCCCAGGACATGTCTATTTTCTTTTCCATCCTGTGGCTGTTCTGAATTATGTACAGAATATTCCCTCGTTGTTTGTTCTGGTGCATTTTTGTGTGTGGGGGTACTTTGGCTGTCCCAAATGAGTTCATTATCACTGATCAAATGGATGAAACACCCTTTGTTTTGTCTCTCCAGCATCCCGTGGATGTGCTGTGTTCCTGGAGGAGCTGGGATGCTTTTGCTGTTCTCCAGCATAATCTGTGAGAGGCACAATCCCATTTTCCATCCACTTCAGGAAATGTGGATTTGGAATTAAATCCCACTTGCATTACTCAGGGAGATGGGAGGTTATAAATATTCCCTTAGGAAGGGAAAGATGAGATTTGCCAACTTCCAGCTCCAACCACCTCTTTAATGGTGACAACAAACAAGAACAGGTCATTCCTTGTGGTTATCCCAGCTGGGGGCTGATGGACGGATTGTGCCTCGGTGTTATCAGCTTGGGATGCAGAAAAAAGGGATCTGCCTTTGAGCTGGGAAAGGTCCCTCCATGCCAAAGCAAAAGCAAATGTGTGCCCAAGCTCTTGTTGAAGCGTGATCCCAAAGCAATGTCAGATATCAGCAAGCAGCTCAAAAACTCACGGAATTCAGCAAATACAAAAAAAAAAGATGGATTTCTTTTAATATGGAAAAGTTGTGCCCAGTGTTTCCAGTGAAGCTGAAGATGAAGAAATCCCATCCTTCTGTGAAATATTCATAAAAAATGACAATAACAGAGTTTATTTTTAGCCTGTTGAAAGCTTTCCTTGCTTTGTACTTTCCTCATCCAGCAACAGCCACAAACCAAACTGAAGCTTTGTTTAGAGGGAAAAAATAAAAACAAGGCACAGGAGGAGGTTCCCAGATCCCAGGCTACTTTCCCTGCCTCTGGCACAGCCCTCCTGTCTCCACCTGGGACGTGGGAGGTGTCCCTTCCCATGGCAGGGGTGGCACTGGGCAGGTTTAAGGTCCCTTCCCACCCAAACCATTCTGGGATTCCATGGTTCCATGATGTGATTGCACAAAATATCTCAGGATGATCTTTTGTCCCTGAATTCTTTCAGGTAATCTCAAGGATAAATCTGAATTCCTTCTACATGAAGCTCCACTGATGTATTTAAATGTTGCCATCTTTTTTTCCTCCTTTTCACCTCTGAATATCCGATGAAGACACTGAACACAAAGGTGATTTTCTTCTTCCTTGAGAACAAAGTATTTGGCTCCCTCCTGTGGGCTCTGGCGTTGTGAATGCCCAAAACATTGATTAGACACGGCAGGAACAGCAGTTAATGCTGAATCCACCCTCCCTGGCAGAATCCGGGGCCCACTAGGCCCACAGAGATTTTCTGAGCTCCTGGATTAGCAGGAATGCCACAGGAACGTGGCATCATGAGGACAAGGGCCATGTGCAGGAATGGACCAAAGCACAGAAGTTTCATGGAACGGCACCAGCAGTAAATCTGGGCTTGCCTTCCCTTCTGACACCACTTCAGCAACCAGCAGCCACAATTAATCCTACTTTTCATACAGAACAACTGAGACATTTAATAATAAGGTAATAAAAATGCCAATCTATGAGCAGGGATCTCCTGCAGTTCTCTTTGATGAGATCACCTTCCTCTCATTGAAGCCAGACTGGGGGAGGAGAGAACAGAGAAAATACAAAATGAAACCATTCCTGCTCCAGGTGTGGCAGAGGCAGCTCCAGTTGTGGCTGGGAACTGAAGCTGTTTTGGGACCTCATCCCTTATTTATGGCATTTCTAATACGCTGCCTTTACCTGGCAGGTGCGGGAGCAGCAGAGGAACAGCCCCGAGTGCAGCTCACCTGAGCAGGCTCTGGATGGCAGCAACACACAGCTCCGGGGGGAATTCCCGTCCCTGCCGAGCGCCGGGACACGCCTGGCACGGGGACAACCTGGGGACAGTGCTGGGACAGGTACCCAGCATGGGGACAAACCTGGGGACAACGGCAGGACAGGCACAACCTGGGGACAACGGCAGGACAGGCACCCAGCATGGGGACAACCTGGGGACAACGGCAGGACAGGCACCTGGCACAGGGACAACCTGGGGACAACGGCAGGACAGGTACCCAGCACGGGGACAACCTGGGGACAACGGCAGGACAGGCCCCTGGCACAGGGACAACCTGGGGACAACGGCAGGACAGGTACCTGGNATGGTTTGAATTCTTTTCTCTAAGCTTCCCAGGCTACTTTATCTCTGCTCTCCCTTCAGAAGAACTGAGAATAACCACAGTACCCGGCATAGGGACAACCTGGGGACAATGCTGGGACAGGTACCTGACATGGGGACAACCTGGGGACAAGGCCAGGACAGGTACCTGGCACGGGGACACGAGGGGACAGCTGTGCCCTGCCCCTGTACACACCTTGAGCCACCTTTCTGACATTAAAGGGCCAACGGAGAGAGGAGGTTTCACTTTGTTATTTTTCCTGTTCTTCCAGACCTGCTGGAAGACACCACTCATCATTAATTAATCCATACCCTCAATAATTAATCCATGCCCTCATTAATTGATCCATACTCTCATTAATTAATCCATACAATATCAAAACCAGACCTTACAGTGAGGGCAGACTGCATCCCTTCAGATCCCTCTCCACAGGCATCAACAGACAAAAAAAGGCCCTTTCAAGTCACCTCTAAAAGTACAAGCTCCAATCCTCACCTCCCAGGCACATCACCTGTCCCAACCTACCGAAACAACTGAGCACTAACAGGGAAAAATGGAATTATTTAGGTTGAAAAAGACCTTTAAGGGGTTTGTACTGTAATCACACACTAATTGCTCAAAGGGGATTTTCTTTGCTACAATATCTCCTGTTCCTTGAGGCAGCTGCACCAAATACGAATAAGAAATGATTTAATTTTAAAAGTGATTTTCACACGTTTCCCAAACGTAGTCCAACAGCTGTTCCAGGGAGGGTTTCTGGAACATGGGATCATCAGGAACCAGCAGTTCCTGTCCAGCCCTAATCAGCAGGTAATAAAAGTGCAGTGAGGACTGAAATGGCAGTGACGTCTCCAGGCCAGGACACTCCGTTACACCCGAGTACGGGCTGGCTCCTGACCTCTGCCCTGCACTCTCCTTCAGCTCTGATTTATGGGGCCGGGGCACAGCTTTCCCAGAGGAGCTGCCCCTGGATCCCTGGAAGTGTCCAAGGCCAGGCTGGAGCACCCTGGGATGGCAGGAGGTGTCTCTGCCCATGGGAGGGGGTGGAATGGGATGAGATTTAAAGTCTCTTCCAATCCAAACCATTCCAAGAATCCAAGATTTTATGCTTTAAGGTAAAGCCACTTTCCACAAAACCATTTAAGTCTGGAAATTCAACTTTTTCTGCTTAAGCTTTATGCTGTTAGGAAATGATCCAAAGTTTGCCCTCAGCCAAAGAATCCCTCCTTCCGTGCCTGAAATATCCCAGTGAGGAGAGACCTTTCCAGGGGGCTTTAAATCCCCCTGGGTAACGTGAAACCAGGAGCACCTGGGAAGTTGGGAAGTGACTTCTGTGCCATCAGCTCTCCCTGCTCAGCTCCTGAACACTGTCACAGCCGGGGGACATGAGCTTGGTGATGCCTTTTGGGGCTACCTAAAAACAGAGGCCAGGCAGAATTCAGGGAATAAAAAGCAGTTCTATTAATGAAGGGCCTTCAGGTACATTTAGGGCACACAAAGCCCCCCAGGGGCTGCACCCAAAAATGGACCCTGGGTCACATTTGGGGTTTTCACCCTTTTATAAGTTTGGTCCATTTGCATATTGGGGTTTATCTTCCAATTACAGCTGCAGGTCATGAAGTCATTTACCCCAAATTTGCTCCCCCAGCTCCCTTTTGTTTCCATCTGTGGGGCCTGAGGCAGTGAGGGGTCCTTGAGTGCCAGCCTGGAGAGGAATTGTTGTGTCTGCCCAGAATGGGACAGCAGCAGCTGCCACTGGGTGTGGAGTTTGGGGTTATACACTAAAGAACTGCAGGATTGCAAATGGGTGGAAAGTATAAAAGCTGAAATCCTGAGGCATCACTCAGTGGTTCCGTGGTTTTTTCTAAGGGAGCTGATTCACTTCTCTCCAAACCTGAGGGCACAAATCTCCAATCTCCCTTGGATTGACTCATCCCGAGGAGGTGCTGTCACCTTCTGTTGTGCAGGATTTTTACAGCTCCTTCTCAAAGCCTCACAAAAAGCTTTGAAATAATCTCTCTTTCATCTCTTTTCCTCCCACATCCTTCCTCTCTCCCGACTGTTCTATTTTTAGCAATTATTTCTCAGTGTTCCTGTTTTGTTCTCTCAGCCTTGCAATGGGTTTGGTGTCAGAAAATTTGCAATATTTAAGGGTGAGATGTGCACGAAGTTTGCTTTTCTGGAAGCACCAGGAAAAATATGAATCAAGGGTTAAAACCTGTCATCCACTGAGAGTTACGGATACCGTGGAGCACAATTACTTTTGTTCTCTCATCCTTGCAATACCTAACACTCCTAGAGTTTGCTATCAGAAAATCTGCAATACTTAAGAGTGACATGTGCATGAAATCTGCTTTTCTGAAAGGAAAAATATGAATCAAGGATTAAAAACCTGGCATCTGTTGAAAATTACAGATAAAATTGAGCACAGTTACGCTGGCAAACAACAGCAATGGGATCTCCTGCATCAATAGCAGCACAGATGAGTTGTCAACAGCAGAATTTCTCAGTGAAGGACAGGAGGATGTCCAAAAGAGAATTAAATGTCCTGTACCTCTTTCCTGTCCTCCCCACCCCCAGGAAAACGGGCAGTGCTCTCAGACACCCAAAATGAGGAAACCAGAGACAATTGCCCAAGATGCAGGGAGGGTAAAGTAAACAAGATTCTTCTTGCCATAATAACTGCTGACTTCAAAGGGTATTAAAGGAGCTATTCAAGCCCAATTCCTTGTCACCGTTCAAGAGGAACACGGAGATGCCACGGGCACACAGGTGTCCCTTGTTCTCCTCTCAGCAGGGATAATCCTGCCCAGGGCCACGGACTGGAGGTGGGTCTGACCCTGTGGGTGTGGGAATGTGAGCAGATAAATACAGCTGAGAGCAGGCAAAGCCTTCCCCTTACATAAGGTCTTGCAGGGAAGGTTTCAGCCACGATTCCTCCGCGCTCATTCGGACTCAGCGCCGTCGATGACGCAAATCTGGAGTCAGTGGCTTGTAACCAGCGAGGGGAATTAGTCAGCAACGTGAAACCTGGCACAGCTCAGCCCCACAGCCCGGGCAGCAAGAAATCCTTATCTTAAGGACTTTCTAAAAATGTTTGGAGCTGTGAAGAGTGGGGGCCTGGCTTTGTTCACTCTCTGTGATCACTTCAGCTTCTCCCCCGCCGCTTTTCCCCTGTTTTACCTTGTCCTGGTACACGGGGAATGAAGCCCTGCATGAAAGGGAAGTTGGAGTCCAGAGTGCTGTTCAAAATATTTGCAAGGGTAAATTTCAGTTTTGCAAAACTTCTCTGAAGCACTTCAGCTGCACTGCAATACTCAAATTACACTAATTTCTAAATTTTTAACAGCATGATATGCTGAGAAGCCTGAAATGCCACTGTCACTTTGGGGCAGGAGAAGGATGATGTGGCCTCTAAATCACTCCTTATTCTTCTAATTCCTCCCCCAACTCACAAAACTTGGCTTGTCCTCCTCGACTTTCAGGCTCTGTACTCACAGGGAACTTGGCAAGTGATCTCCACTGATCCTCACTCCCAAATCCCACCGGGGACTTGCCCCTGGAATTCAGCACCAATCCCAACGTTATCCCTGCCACAGCCCATCCCTGTAGCTCTGTCATTGCTTGGCTCTTCTGTTTCCCCCCTTGTAAAACAGATTTATTAATATTTATGCAGCTTTTAAAATGGCTTGGCCAGCCTCATGCAATTAATCATTTACCAAACTGCTAATTGAGGCAGCTCAGCCTGAGCGTTCTGGTGTCACAGGGAAAATTTCAATGTCCCAAAAACTGCTTTAAATGCCTCTAAAAGCTGCAGCCTGGTACCAAAGCCTCACATTTGGAGTCTCCTGGGTAAAACATGGAGTTTGATCCTCAGCCTGCTGTTCTTGATGAAAAACATGGACCGGTCAGGGAGAAGTTCAGAAATGCTCACAGAAAGGATTAAACACACATTCCTGATCAGAAGAAAAATGCTATTTATTCTATTTTTGCCCTAGAAATGAGAGCTTTCTGGTTGAAAATGATGAATCCCTTCTCTGTGTGCACCTGTTCTCAGCCCTGTGCACCTCCAGACACAGGTGTGTGTCCCTCTGTGTCCCCAAGGCTCTCTGCCACCTCAGCTCTGTGCCAGGGTGGCACCAATGCACAGACAGGGAAAAAAATTGTTGCAATTCAGATATTTCCTCTCACAGAATGATGAAAAAAGCTCAGTTTATGTGAGAAACAGCAGAGTGTCAATGAGGAAGGGAGGGAAGGTGCCTTTGTGTGTCCCTGCCATGTATGGGACCAAGGACTGGAAAGGAAACATTCAGGAAATGCATCCTAGCCCCCCAAAAGTGGAATTTTAGGGACCTGCTGTTGCCATCTGGGTGGGTGTCCCCACGGGCAGTGGCTGTGAGGATGAGGCAGGAGCACAGGACACCAGACTGGAACAAAAAGTTCTTTAGTGCTTCATCCTCTACAATAACTCCACCCATTCCTTAAATTTTTGGAAAGATAAAATCCTGAGGTTCAGTTTAAAAAGGGCACAGAAGTGGGGGTTAAAGTTTAAGATTTTAACAAAAAGAATCACAGATATTGACCTCCATGACCTCACTATTTCTTGACAAAACTTTTCCAGAGAATTATGAATCCAAAGAAACTCTAACGAGTGCAAATAACAACGAGGTGGCAGAGAACTCGTGGCCCAGATTTTTGGCCAGTGCCACTGTCATGGCAATTTGCTCTCAGCACTGATTTTCTGAGCAGTGCTGAATAAATTTCAGATATTTCAAATAACACCTCCCGAGGCTCAGGTTTGCTCTGGTTCAAACAGGGGCACATGTGGCAGCTGGGGACATGCTGCAAGCTGTGATCCATGACTGGGACCATATCCCATCAAATTCATTCAGGCAGGGCAATTTACCGGATAAATTGCAGGACAAGCAGAGCTGTTTGGAGAAGTCGTTATCTTGGCAGTTCTCTGAGTGGTTTCACTCCCATCCCAGGCTGGCTGCCATTCCAAGGGGGTTTTGTCAGGGAAAGCTGACAGTGGAAAGGTGGTTTCTAGGATGACTCAGGCCTGGTGAGCTCCCCTGCCTGTCCACAGCCCAGGACGGGCACTGGTGTAACTGGTGCCTGCTGGTGCAGGGCTTGATGTGGGCAGGGATGGCCCTGCAGGTCACTGAGGGCTGCAGCATTCCCTGGAACGCCAGATCCACCTGCACAAGGTCGAAAACGGGGGGAAATGATCAATAGTGCCCAACCTGCCCCAATCTGAGGTGATGTGCAGGCCAGGCTGGAGCTTGGGGCACCCTGGGACAGTGGGAGGTGTCCCTGCCCATGGCAGGGGTGGCACTGGATGGGCCTTAAGGTCACTTCCAGCCCAAACCATTCCAGGATTCCGTGACATTTCTGCCCTAATCGGTGTAAAAAGGACCAGGAGCAGCCAGTGTCACTGCAGGGATGTTCCTGCTTTGTTTACTGGATAAACTGCCACGGGTTCACTCTCCAGACACCACCACGAGCACAGAGTTTTCTCACACCCCTCACACAAAAGCTTTTGTTGGAGTTTTCCAGCTCTTACGGAGATGCTGAGCACAGGCTGTGCTTGGCATTGTTCACTGAGCTCCCGTTCTTCCAAGGAGAGGCTTTTCCTTTCCTCAGGATAAAGGTGGGGTGCCAGGGCAGGAGATTACTCAGAACATGACAGTAACACCAACAAAAAGCTCATTATGTGAGGTTAAAGGGAAGTGTTTCACCCTGGGCTCTTTTCCCTCTGTGTCCCTGCTAGTCAGGGAATAACAACAGAGAAATCAACTCTTAATTCAGGTTCATTCACCATTCCCTGGAAGCAGGACTGTCCTGAGAGCTCTGGATTGATCCAGGCTGCTCTCTGCAACCAGATTTTGTGCTGAGGAGGAGTCGGGCTCTTCTAGGAGATGACGGGACAAGGAGAAGCAGCCTCCAGCTGTGCCAGGGCAGTTCAGGTTGGATATTAGGAAAAATCTCTTCACTGAGGAGGGGTTAAGCCTGGTCCAGGGTGGTGCTGGAGTCACCAAAACGAGCAGATGTGGAGCTTTGGAACAGGGATTTGGGCAAAGGTTGGACGGGATGACCCTGGAGGTCTTTTCCAGCCCTGGTGACTCTGTGACACCAAACTGCTCCTCCAGCAGTGACTGAATCACCCCCAAAGAGCAGAAACCAGAGATTTTACAGAACTCTGTGTTTGGAATGACACATCTGCCTGTCGCAGAAAGGAGTGGGAGTTGGGCATTAAGAATCACATCCATTTTCCCAAATATGGATGTAAATTACCCAGAAGATCCATCTTTTCCACCATCCCTTGGCTTTTCCCACTTCAGTTCCATCCTGGCCTCTCCTCAGGGGCTAACCCAGGTCCAGCCCCTTTTCCAATGTGACCAAAGTCCAATTCTTGGTGCCTGGATCCACTCTGAGCTCAGCCACAGCAATTCCCTTGAAGGATCCCAGTGTCACATCCCAGTTTCCAAGGAATTGCCATCACAAATCCCGACCCCTGATTGCAAATTCTCCTGAAAGTTGACAGCCACAATGGTTAAACACAGAGGAACTTTTGCTGACACTGTTTATTCACATGCAGTAGAATTTCATACTCAGGAAGTTTAAAAGGTGGGGTGTTTTTGCTTTTAAAATGCAATAAAAATACATAAAATGTTAAATCCAATATAAATATAAAATAAAGTGCAAAATAAATCCAAGCCTATACTGAGGAATAAAGTCCTAGGAGTTATTTATGTATTAGAAAGTAAGAACCCATTGCAATTCAAGAAAACAGAATTTCCTCTGATATTTTCCCCCTTTTATTCACATCCTTATTGGACCCATCCTGGAATCTTTCATGAAATTGGGTGCCTGTAACATGAATAAACAATATAAAATTTTTATTCTTTTTTTTTTTGGTGTGTTCTATAGCTGACAAGAGTTCTTAAAAATTACAGGGTTCATTTAGTAAGTACTTGGGCAACTGCATCTCCAAACTTCTTATTCCTTAATATTTCTTTCTCATTAATTCTGTTTTACTACTTCATGGCACCAGTAAATGTGGAAATACAGCAAAATCAGCTTTTCATGGAGCATTCTGGCACCTTTTAGCCCAGGACTGCCCAAGTCCAAGATGCTCAGAAGAAAACCAAATTACTTTTTAAAAAAAATATTTGTCTGAAGTTTTATGAAATTTAAAATATAAAAAATGTGGCTTCAGATTTGTAACTTAAAAGGCTTCCAAGGTTACCGTGCCCTTCTCACATTTTTATGATTGAAAACAAGAAGAAAAAAACCACATTAATTTTGCTGGGAATCAGATCCGAGCTCAGAAATCTCTTCCTGATTTATTTGAAGAAAGGAGCTTGGAAATGTTTAACCCAGAATGGCCACAGGCACAAAGGCAGAGATTGCCTGGGGTATTTGCTCAGGGGTTTAATCCTTCCTGGGCTGTTCTCCTCCTCTCTTATCAACACAGACACACCAGGAAGGCTCCAAATGTTGGCTCTGGGTTCCAACGAAATGAAAACTCAGGTGAGGAGCCACAGGTTCAAGTTCACAGCAGAATTTCAGGTTTTTTGGGGGGTTTGTTGTGAAGTTTCTTTGGTTGGTTTTGATATTCCTTTGGTTCCTTTTGATATTTCATTCTGTCTTTCTGTACAAGCCAAAGCCCATTGAATCCTGGAATTGTTGAGGCTGGGAAAGACCATTAAGATCATCAAGTCCAGCACCACATCCCCCAGTGCCACATCCACGCATTTTTGGGACTTTTCCAGGGAATGGGACTCTAGCACCCATTCCAGGGCTTTCCAACCCTTCCCATAAATAAATTTCCCCTAATATCCAATCTAAGCCTCTCCTGGGGCAACTGGAGGCCATTTCCTCTCATCCTGACATGTTTCCTGGAAAAGAGCCTGATCCCCCCTGGCTCCACTCTTCTTCTAGAATGTTCTCCATAATCCTTCCCCTGAGGGTGGCAATGCCAACAGCACCAGTTCATAGGCTGGATGTGAAAAATGTGCTTTGTGGATGTGAGAAATTCATCCCTGGCACCAGGAAACCCTTAAAAAGCTCAGTTTAGGGACGGTGGTGGCACCAAGGGAACAAGTGTCCAAAAAGTGTCCAAAACTCAAGCAAAGTTTGCAGGAATGGTGGGATTTGACTGAAGGTTGGATTTGATGATCTTGGAGGTTTTTTCAACCTTTTTGATTTGATTCAAAGTTCCAAATCCAGGGGAGCCTCTGAGATTCCTCCTTCAGAGCGGTGCAAATTCAAAGCCATCCCTGCTTTGGACTGCACTCAGCAAGAAAGGAATTCCTGAGGTTTTCTCTCTGATTTTTATTAATGCTTTTACGGCTGTGTTTGACTGCAAACACCCCAAGATCTCTGCCTCTGTTTGCCAAGCCAAGTTATTGCTGACAGCACCTTCATCCAGAGCAGGGATTTAGCAATCTGTCCTGCTGCTGTGGCTGCTGTCAGAACCTCAGACAAACGAGCTGAGGGAGAGTGGTGGCTTTATGAAGCCACAGCCACGAGCTGGAATAAAACAAGGAAAGACTATGACAGCACAAGCCACTGACCTTGGAATTCCTGCCATGGAGCACATGGAATATCTCCTGCAGTGCTGGTGAGATGTGAGAAGCTGGAGTGAAATTCCTGCTGTGTGCTGCCTTCTCTATGAAATCCTTCATTCACTCTGCCCTGTAAAAATGGTGTTCATTGTTTTCTCCAATTAAACAGTAAAAATAACAGGAAAAATGGATTTATAGCTGAAAAGCAGCCAGATCATAAATGTGGTAATCTGTAAAACTGACCAAATTCAATTAAATGCTTTTAGAAGTTTGTTTTGCTCCATTTAATTTTCAGACTTTTGCCTTTTGCAGGTAATAACTGGGGAGGAGATTTTCTTTGGAATGTCCCTGTGCACACTTGGGATGGCTCTCAGCACAGGCACTCTTTGGACAGGCTGGTAAAAAACTGCTCCCGTACCCACAGCACTTTAAAGCAGTCTTTGCTTTGCCTCCAGTTAAAGTACTCCAACTGGCCAAAAGTCATAGGGAAAGCAGGAAAAGCTGGTAAATATATTTTGGCTGAATGACATCTATTAAATCCTGGCTTTGTTCCAGCTTAGAAAGCAAAATAAAGGCAAGCTGGAAAGTTTTTGATTGTCTGACAGGGCAGGCCAGTGGAATAACCTCCTGCTCCTCTCTGGACATGTGGCTGTGGAGAGGCACCACAGGATCTTGCCACCTGCCAGTGTCCAACCCCCAGAGTGTCCCCCCAGGGCTGTCTCCTGTCACCTGTAGCCCTCCCACATCTCCTGCCATGGCAGTTCCAGAGCCACAACCCAGCCAGGACAGGGCAGGGGTAGCTTTTCCTCCCAGCACCTGATTCCTTCATGCCCCTTTGCCAGTTCCACAGTATCACAGAACCAGAACCAAAGCGTCACCAGGCTGCAAGAGACCTTTAAGATCATCGGGTCCAACCCAGCCCTAACACCTCAACTAAACCGTGGCACCCAGTGCCACATCCAACCTTTTTTTAAACACATCCAGGGATGGTGACTCCAGCGCTTCCCCAGGCAGATGGTTCGAGTACTTTATCACTCTTCCAGTAAAAAGCTTTTTCCTAACATCCAACCTAAATTTCCCTTGCTGTTTCCCTTGCTTGTGCTGTTTCATGGGTAAAATCCTGCTGCAGGAAAATCCACCTGCAGCAAGAGGCACAGCCCGGAGCAGGATGGAACCAGAAGGCTCCCAGTGCCTGGGAATGGCAGCCTGGTCCCCATCATATGACAGGAACATTCCTCAGACAGATGAAACTCGAGAGCTCTGCCGTTTGTCTCGCAGTCTCACTTCTTTTCTGGCTGATTTGGATCTGGAACTATTCCATCCTCTGGCCAGGGGCTTATCTGATGGAAGACAACAGTGCGTGGAGTGAGCAAACAGGGCTGAGCTTGGCCTTTGTTCCTCTGCTGCCCGGGGCCTGTCCTGCTCCCAGGGCACCGGGAGGCGGCCCAGGAACGTGAGCCACACGGAACCAGCTCTGATCACACGGTGAGGGATCACTTCTTGTGGGTGTTTGGAGTCCAGGAGCTGTCCCTGTAGAACTCACCCCTCCATGGCCAAATCACTGGGATCTACTCATTTACCTTCATTTCTCATCTATTCCAGTCAGTGCCTTCCCACTTGCCTTCCTTTCCTTTCCTTTCCTTTCCTTTCCTTTCCTTTCCTTTCCTTTCCTTTCCTTTCCTTTCCTTTCCTTTCCTTTCCTTTCCTTTCCTTTCCTTTCCTTTCCTTTCCTTTCCTTTCCTTTCCTTTCCTTTCCTTTCTCTCTTTCTTTCTCTTTTTCTCTCTCTCTTTCTCTCTCTTTTTTTCTGCTTTTCTACCTTTCTGCCTTTCTGCTTTTCTTTCTGCCTTTCTGTCTTCCTTTCTGTCTTCCTTCCTTTCTTTCTTTCTTCCTTTCTTTCTCCCTTTCTTCCTTTTTTTGTTTCTTTCTCTCTCTCTCTTTATTTCCCTCTTTCTTTTTTCCCTTTCATTTTCCTTTTTTCCTTTACAACCAGTTTTCTCTCAGGTGCCCAGAAGCAACACAACATCATTAGTGGAGGGCTTAGCTTGCTTCATTGAAGAGAAGACTTAGGGCCTGAAAACGATTCCTTACGCCACTACAAACTTCCTGTGAGGCTTTGAGGCCTTAGTCCCGACCTGTTCAAAGTCCTGTTCCACTAAACCAGGATTAAATACATGCCTTAACTCACCTCCTGTCTTTGGACAGCTGGCAGCCCCTTTGGGAAAAGGAATGTTCAGATCAGGACTCAGGACTGCCAACTCCAAGCCTTCAAAGCTGTCAACCAGGCCTCAAAAATAACAGGGACCAGGAGATTCAAATAAATAAATAATCCATTTTGGTTTTTTCTCTTTGGTTTCTCAGTTCTGCATTTCTCTTTTTTTTTTTTCAATATTTATTTTGCTTTCATTAGAGCTGCTCTCATCGAAACTCAGCAGCTCAGTAAAATGGCAAACCAGCAAATCCAGCTGGGAAACACCTCCCCGAGTCTGTGTCCCCTCTCAAGGGGTGAAGCTCATCCTGAGCTCTGATTCAGGAGCTTCCACCAGGCTGGGTGGGCACTACAGAGCACCCCACCCCGTCTGAACATCCAATTCCCTCATCCGTAAGATGGGAATACTCCAACAGGCCAAAATATTCAAATTCACCTGATTGTCCACGTGGTTTAAGTGTTTCTTTTAAGTGTATAAAGCTTTACATTAAAGGTGGGTACTGTTAGTCTGGGGTCTGATTTTAATTAATAAGAGGGAGGTGCAAGGGAGGCCTAACTGCATTTGCACCTGCTCATTGCCCTCTGATCTTAAAATCCTGGAATGTTTGGCTTGGAAGGGACCTTAACATCATCTTTTTCCACCCTGTGCCATGGGCAGGGACACCTGCCACCATCCCGTGGTGCTCCAAGCCCTATCCAGCCTGGCCTTTGACACTTCCAGGGATGGGGCAGCCACAGCTTCCCTGGGCAAGCTGTTCCCAAGATCTTACAGGAAGGTGTAAGAAATTCCCAGGGCCACGCAGGTGCTGTCCCACCCCGCCATGGACACCTGGGCTGTAGGGCTGTGCTCCTGAAGCACCGTCTCTCTGCTGGTCCCAGGCAGAGCCTGGCTGGTGGCTCCCTGTCCCCACTCGGGGTTCTGGTCACTGATTCCAATGCCAGGAAAAGCCTCGTGCTGCAGAGGGAGCTGAGGCTGGACACTCGCTCCTTTGTTCCGGATGACTCAGTGAAGTGATCTCTGTTTGCCCTCGGTGTGTGGGAAGAACAGAGTCCATTGGGCTGGAGACTGAGACAGATTATCCAGGTGAGAGGGTTCTGCTTCCCCTTTGTTGTTTGCCAGGACAAAAAACACCGTGTGCCCTCGGCTGCTTTCCCTGAATTCCTGTGAGGGATCGGAGAGGAGCTCAGGGGCCTGACTGAGGCAGAGCCACACGCAGGAAAAAAGCAGGTGCAAAGCCTTCCATGGGCAATGTGGGGGTGAGGGAGAATCATGGAATAGTTTGGGTTGGAGTGACACTAAAACCCATCCTGTGCCACCCCCTGCCATGGGCAGGACACCTCCGCTGTCCCAGGGTGCTCCAAGCCCCGTCCAGCCTGGCCAGATTCACCTCATGGAGGCCGAGGGTTGGATCCACTCAGGTGAGGCCTCACCTGCAGAGCTGCTCCAGCCCTGGGCCTGGCACAGGCAGGACCTGGAGGTGTTGGAGAGGGTCCAGAGGAGGCCCCAGGGTGATCAGAGTGATGGAGCAGCTCTGCTGGGAGGACAGGCTGGGAGAGTTGGGTTTGTCCAGCCTGAAGAGGAGAAGCTTTGGAAAGGCCTCATTGTGGCCTTCCATGGTTAACTGTAGGGGCCTACAGGAAGAGGAGAGATTATTGACGAGGCCCTGGAGGGCAGGAGAAGTGGAAATGATTTCAAGCTGATAGAAAGTAGGTTTAGATGGGATTTTGGGAAGGAATTCCTGCCTGTGAGGGTGGGGAGGGCTGGGATGGAATTCCCAGGGAGCTGTGGCTGCCCCTCGATCCCTGAAGTGTCCAAGGCCAGGCTGGAGCACCTGGGACAGTGGGAGGTGTCCCTGCCCGTGGCAGTGGGTTTGGAGCAGGATGATGTTTAAAGTCCCTTTCAATCCAGGCCATTCCATGACTCTGGGTCTACCCACACCCCTCTGAACTCCGAGAGCTGAGCCCTCGTGCGTGGCCAGCAGAGCCCTGGTGGATTCCAGCCAGCAGAGAACTGTGCTCAACCCCACGTAGGAACAGGCAGAATTCCCTGTCCCTTGGGAAAAGGGAGCCAGCCCTCACGTAGGACCAGGATAAACAATACCAGAAGCAACACCTGCAAAAAAAAAGAGGCACCTTAATTCACCATGATCTGCTTTGTCACTTGTGCTGTGGAGAACATTAAACAGCTCGGACGTGTGCACACAATTACACAACAGGGGCCACGGCCAGAAATGGGGCTGCAGGTGTGTTCTGAGGAGAATTCAACCTTCAAAATATCACTTTAATCGAGTTAAGAACTTACGAGAAGTTCATGACTCTTGAGAAATACATGGCAAGGCCCTGTGCCTTCAGTTAACTCCCTGCAGCCTGCAGTGGTTGGAGCTGCACAGCCTCCATCACCCTGGGGCAGGATAATTAAGCAAAACACAGCTAACGAAGGGGGAGGATGAAGTAAGAGATTTTTGGTCATTCATTTCAAAGAAATGGGAAGGAAGGAAGGAAGGAAGCCACATATTTGTAACACCACATATGTCTATGATCTTCTCAGGGCAAAAAGTGCTGCCAAAATATAAAATATTTGTGATGAGGTTTCATTAGTCAGGCTCAGATGACAGACTGTGACCTGATTAAATACACAGCAAAAATAACTCAGCTGGTGCTTACTAAGGTAGTTTCAATCATCATTTCAGTGAGAAAAGATTATATTTACTTTACATTAAAGCCTGGTAGTACAAACAGAGCCAGTGCTGCACTTAAGCTGAGGAGCAGGTAATGAACAGCTGGAAGGGAGAGAACTTTACCAAACACTCAGGTCAAAAGCAACCATTGGATCATTTCCTTCAACAAAACCCCAGAAAGTAAAACATTGAGGGCCGGTTGTTGAGGAAAAGGAGGATTATTCTCTTTGGGAATGTGTGAGACAACAGAGGCAAGCACAAGGAAAAGCTTTATGCAAAGAAGAGGTTTTAAAGAGGAACGGAGCTTATCCAAGAGCAGATCCAAGGTCCTGGAAGGTGATAGAAAATGTCCTGTTGACTCCAATGGTTTTGGATCACTCTGGAAGTGGAGAGGAAGGGATGGGGCTCCAGGGAGAGGCAGGTTGTGGGGACACTGGAATGCAGCTGGGACTAGATGGAGGAAGCCAAAGGGGGTGAAGGGCTGGAACACAGAGGCAAAGCCGTGTGCTTTTATTTGTATTCCTGAGGAAAATAACCTGCAGGAGAGCTTGGGATGGAGCCTGGGGGAAGGGAATGGAGGCAGGAGGAAGGCAGGTGACTGAGCAGTGATGTAACAGAGCCGTGGCTGTGCAATCCCACATCCCTTCCCTTGCTCCCCGAGGAACAGGATGTGGTGCTGGGGCAGAGCTGCTGAGCTGTGCCGGGCTGGATGGGGGCAGCAGGACCAGGAACAGAACCAGGCACAGTCCTGGCCCTCAGCTGCTAAGCTCTGTCTTAGGGGTGGCTGAACGTGGGTCTACTGGAGGAGACTTTGTTTACTCCTGAAAATCCCTGTTTGGTGCTTCAGTACCTTTCCAAATCTTGTTCAACATGAACTTTGGGACAAGGCAGAAACAGAGAAGTGATTCACACCTGGATTTTTCCTGAACTCTGCCAAGTGCTGCCCATACAACTCTCCTTTTACTTTCAACCCAGGCAGGACTTGTGCAGATCCTCAGTGCAGGGGTGAAATTCACCCTTTGCTGCTTCTTTCTTGTAATTGCTCAGGGAGCACTTGGGTTAAACCCACCAATATTCAGTTACTAAATATTGAGACAAATTTGCCATCCAATTTTACCCCCCTAGGAACATGAAAACTGATCACTTGAACTTTGTCCAATTGTTTAGTGGATTCAAGAATTCTCAAGCCAGCTGAGACCTCAGGGGCACCTCTGTGAGCACCTCCAGGGGAAGAAGTCAGGATCAGATTATTCTGGAATCGCTGAAGCGAGGGCAGGAACATCAAAAGCCTCTCTAGTCACTAAAGGAAATTACATCCCATTCCCTTTCAAGTCTCCCCAAGACCTTCATCACCTCACATTCCCTTCTTCCTGCCAGCCCTTTGTTGGGATGGAACTCTCCCTTCCATCCTGCTGGAAAGCAGAGTTTATTAAGAGCATTAACTCTGGAGATGGGGGGGGTCACACATCATTTTCACGTGCGTCATGCTGAGAGAATGAGCTGAGATCAACGCTTGGCCAGCAGCCACTTGTTTTTAAAACCAGTTGTTCACAGTTATTTCTCTTAATTATTTATTTTTTTGCGAGGCAAGAATGCAGTCCAAGAATGCCCAGCTTATTTTTATTCATAGAACATTTAAAACACTGAATTGTCCACCTTTCATCTCCACAGAATTTAAAAGGCACCAACATAAATCTGATGACACAGCTCCTGTCTGATTTTGAGCAACTCAGATGAGTACCTGGGCAGGGAGATGTCCAAATCCTGCACGAATTCTTTCCCTGGAGGCCACTTTCCTAACCTGGGATGGCAACATGAGTTGAAATATTTGGCTGAAGTGTCCCAAACAAGCAGCTGCCAAAAATTGTTATCAATTAGCACCATCCTACACTTAATAAAAGCCCAAACCCATCTGTTTGTAGCTCCCAATCTGTCTCAGAACGTCTGGAGATCTGGCAAAAATCTAAGGGGAAAGTTTGGCTTAAAAATGTTCAAAAAATCAGAACTTTTCAACAGAGAAACAGTTATTTACTAATGCTTATATGAGAAGAGTAATGGCAGTAGAATTCTCCTGTGGATATAATTCCCCTGTAGATTTATGCAGATATATTTACTCATTTATAAATTAACATAAATTATGAATATATAAATTTTTTGTCATGTTTATTGCTGACACTGCCATATATGAATATAAATTTATATCCAGATGATCCACTCCAGTTTTTCTCTATTCTGTAACTCCTATTTTAACCCATGAAAAGTTCACCTTCTCTAAAGCAGTTCTGTATTGACACTTGTGGCCTGAGCAATTTTATCACTCCTTTATTACAGCTGACTGAGTCAATGGGGTCCTTTTCTGGCAGAGATTTTTGGAATATTATTGGAGAGAGCTCACCTGGATCATTCACTGCTCTGCCTCCTCTATTAAATCACCTGAGCCCGAAGCAAACATGACTAAGAGAGATGACAGGGCAGCAAAGGCTCTGCTCAGTGTTTATTCTGTCAGTGATTCACTGAGCAGATTCAGGGGTAAATACCCAGAATTAAAGCACAGCTTCACCCCCAGCCCTGCTGACCTGTTTTACCCCAAACTCCCTGGGAACTCTCCCATTCCTTGACATTCCACTGGTTTTATTTCAGCTTTTATCAGCCAGACCATGAATAGATGGAATTAGGACCAGCCCAACCGTCCTGTAATTCAATGACAGCCCCAATCTCCATATTTATTGATTTATTGATTTATTGATGTTAATGATTTTCTTTTCCCCGTTTTTAGGGAAGCGAATCCAAAGCAGGGATCGATCTCTATCCCGATGTTCGGGGCACACGCCGAGCAGCAGGAACTCCCCTTGCTGTAACACTCTGTGACTTGGGTGTTGTGCAACACCTTGAGCAAACACTTCCTCCTGCAGGAGCAGGAATAAAGCTGAACCCGTCCCTGCCTCTCACCCAGAGCCCAGAGCAGCTCCCGGCACTCTGGGAGCGCCACATTCCCACCCCAGGGAGCCCCGGCCACCCCAGCACAGCCCAGAGCATGAAAATCCTGCTCTTTCCTGCACTTCTGCTGCATTTCCTCCAACCAGGTACTGCACTTTTGGTTTTAGTCCTTTCTCAGTTTTGCTATGGATAATGCTGTAGGAATTTTTAATTATTAACTGGTAGATAATAGGCAGGAACAGGGAGTTAAAGCTGTTGGGAAATGGAGTTAGTGATATTTGGGATTTTCTGTTCAAAGCAATTCTCTATAATTCTTTAGTTAGAGCAGCATTTACTTGTTTGAAGAGTGGCCATAAATTGCCTAAAGACCCAAAACTGGTTGGTTTTGTGAGCCACTAAAGCAGCACTTACTCTGCAAGTGAGAGGCCAATTTATACAATCACACCAATTTATCAGCATTTTGACCATAAAATAACAGATTTATGTGTGAATTCAATTACAACATTACCTGATTTAAAGTATTGATCACCCTTTATTTATCTGCATGATACTTCAGGTTATATTCAAGTGACACCACCTGAGCAGATCCCATTTTTTCCCCACGATTTATTTTAATTCCTGTCAACAGGGAATGGAATTTTTCAGGGCTTGGCCTGTAGAAACATAGACAGAATTTATATCCATAATGAAACATATAATTACCATTCAGGCACAAGTCTATAATTGGGTTTTTTGCACAGAGTATCTGAAAATGTGCACACCATTAAGGTGTTATCTTTTTTTACCTTGACCAAAACCACAACTTCATTGTCAATAAAATCCTCCCTAATGATTTTTTTTTTTTTTTTTTTTTGCTGGTTGAGGCACTTGGAAAAGCATACAATTATTTGTTCCTTATTACAAGTTGTTGTACGAGGCCCAAGGAATTTCTTTCTTCCTTCAAGCTCGAGACAAAGCCTGAAGGTAGCAAAGACAATGCACTGATTTAAAAACTCCCTCGAAGAAAGGATTCATTCCAAACAAAACCAACCAGTTTTCCTCGAAATTCTGTCTGGAACAGACTGCAGGGAAGGAATGAGTTTAGTCCTGAGCCTCTCTTTAAAACTCGCCTTAACTTGAACTCTCTGGGCTGGAGTTGCACAGAGGGTGTGGAGAGATAAAATTGGGGATCTCTGTTCCAAGAGGCCTAAAATATTCCTGGGATTGCTATACAAGGACACTCCTGAGGCCTGTGAAGAGACACCTGAAAAGCAGCAGATTTTTTGGAAAATAAGCATAATTAGTTGCTTAAAAAACCATAAACCACCGTTGTGAGTGGCAGTAGTAAAGTTACACTTGGTAGCTGCTCCCAGCACGTGCTCAGTGCAGCTGCTCAGCTGACACAGGATCCCTCTGCACCATTAAATCAACATCTTTATCAAGATACAACCAAGTTTGCTCTGCAATTACTTTTGGAAAGGGTTGAGTCAAATAAATCAGTGATAAAAGAATGGATCTGTTTGTTTTACTGCGACAATTTGCATGAGGATGTGCTCTCCTGTTCAGAGAAAATTACAGTTAATTGGAGGCCTCTCTCCTGGAAAAGCCTGGCCCTGGGGCAGGAATTACCATGGGAGCTGCTCTGGTCCTTTGATTTTGTGGGATTTTGTTGCCTTTCTGGGCAGCTTAGGTGGGTTTTTTGTTGTTGGTTTATTTTTCAAATACAGGCACTCTTGATTTCACCGATTCAGATGAAATTCCCTTTTGTAGGAGATTAAAGAGTTCAGGGGTATCTAAAATCTGCTGTTGCCTTGGTGGAAACCAACACATCCCTTGCCCAGCCCTGTTTTCCCAAAACCTGGCCCCCAGCTGCCAGGATGAGCTCCAGGGTGCACCCACCCTGCAGGGCAGGCCCCAAATGAACTTTGCTCTGCATTTGCTGAGCTTCAGAGCAGAAAACAAAAAGAAATTCTTTTTCTCAGCCTTGCATTTCCTCACCCAGCTCTTTACAGCCACCACAGACCTTATGAGACCACTCAAAGGGGTGTTAAGGAACATCCTGGATTCCTTGCACCTTCAAGATTTTCCTAATTTCTTCCCTATCTCCCATTATTTTACCTGGCCATGTCCAAATGTTTCCCCAAACCTTCTGCTGTCCCTCTTTCAACCCAATTGAGGAGGTAAAATTTGTCATTATTTATTGCCACTCTTATTTATTACCTCTCTTAAAGTTCTGCCACAATTATTTGTGTGCCAAAGCCTTCCAAAGCAGGAATCTTGTTGCAAACCTTGCATTGTGTAAGTTTATTTGCTGATGCAGAGGCAGTCTGGGCCTGTCTGTCACATGATAAGGTTTGGAGATCACTCATTCCACAAACCCAAATCCATTAATTCGTGTCACTGGAAAATGCAGAGGGAAAGGCTGCACTGGCATGGCTGGGCTGGCCTGTTGGGACTTGAACTGCTCAGAGCTGGGGGAAGAAACACAAAGGGAAGACAAGAAACACAAACACAAGAAATGTTTGGGCACCTGGAAGTAGCCAGGGAGGGCAACTCCTCCAAAACCCAGGATGTGAAAACCTCTGGTGTTAGGTCAGGCGAAGGCAAAGCAGGGGAGCATGAGGTGCTGCAAGAACCAAAAGAATCACGTGGCCAGCCATGAAACTGCTGTTTAATAAATTAAAATTGTGTTTTCATCAATCCCTTTCTGTTTCTGCCCAGGGAGCAGCAGAGGGAAGTTCCCTGGAGCCGAGCAATATGAAATCGTTTATCCACAGAAACTGCACGCGGTGCACAGGAGAGGTGTAGGAGCAAGCTCAGAGGTAGGAAAGGACATCATTTCTTGGGTGATTCTGGGAGATGGGGAAGGATTTCTGGAGCTAAAGCAAGACCCTTGAGTTTCAGGGGTAAGAGAATTTGGACAAACATGTGCTCTTCCAAAAGACAAAACGTGGAGAAGCAATGCCGTGTTTAGTGAAGAGGAGCTGAGGTGTGCTCAGTGGGAAGAGAATTCCTAAGGCCATCCATGGCTCTTCTGAACTTGTGTCTCTGCAAAGATGTGGGGTTTGATACTACTCAGAGTTTTAATAACCTGTGCACACTTTAATTTGGATTAAATTAAACCAATAATTAAAAGCAGCCATGGTCTGTGCAATTCCAGAGGGTGTTATGGAAGTGTCTGAACCCAGACATCCCCTCAGCCCGTTCCCAAGCACGCAGGATTTGTGCTTATGGAGGAAGAAATGAATTTGCAAAGTCAAATTTGCTCCTCTAATTAAAACCCCTGAAACAGAGTGACCTCCTGCTTATCCTGGCTCCTGCCAGAATCCTTGTCTTTGGTGAGAAGAGGAGGAAAAGAACATGGCTGGCATTCCAATAACACCACTGGTGAGGCCAGGAGCTGCAGCAGAGCATTTTCTGACACTTAAATCTGTTTCCAGAGCAAATATGATGACATTGTGAAGTATGGGATCAAAGCCAACGGAGGGGAAGTGGTGCTGCAGCTCCGAAAAAATCGGTAGGTTCAGTTCAGCTCTCCCCTTATTCCTCACTGGGAGCCACTGCAGGATGCTCAGGATGCCAAAAACCAGGAATTAGAGCCCTGTAAAACAGAAGTGTTTTTGTAAATGCAACGTTTCAATGGCAAGGAAAAGGGGAGAGAAAGAATCCTGTCACTGTTTTGGTAATGTGGAATAAGTGCTTGGGATGAGACATTGCCATGATGGAGGGACTTCCCCTCCTGCTACCTCTGCTCCCCCATTTCCTTCCTAAATTGTTAAATCCAATGCATATTTAATATTTTTCTATGATTTCAAAAGTTTTCTGTGACCATGAAGAGTCTGTGGGTTACAGAATTGTAGCCTGGAGTGACAGGACAAGGGGGATGGCTTTAAACTGAGCGAGAGAGGGTTTAAACTAGAGATTAGGAAGAAATTCCTCCCTGGGAGGTGGGGAGGGGCTGGGGTGGAATTCCCAGAGGAGCTGTGGCTGCTCCTGGACCCCTGGCAGTGTCCAAGCCCAGGCTGGAGCACCCTGGGACAGTGGAAGGTGTCCCTGCCCGTGGAACTGGAAGAGCTTTCAGGTCCCTTCCCACTCAAACCATTCCATGATTCTAGGAGAGACTCGATGATCTTGGAGGTGTTTTCCAACCTTAATCATTCTGTGGTTCTATATTTATATATCCCTATATTATAGACAGATATAGAGACAGATAAATGATAGATAGATAGATAGATAGATAGATAGATAGATAGATAGATAAACTGATACAGATGTTTACCTTAGCACTACTCCTCTTGAACCTGGAGTAACTAAATATAACCTGGCATTGACAAAATCTTCCTGGAAATTGAAAGTTTGGCTCCAGCAGAACATTAACACATGCTGCAACGAATCTGGGTTAGTGGGTGCTTTTCCAGAGGCTGTGCAAATGCAGGAGTGCCATTATCAATTCATGTTTAATCTAGACTGTAATTAACTGCTTGCCCCTGTTTTAATCTAATCCAAATATTTGGAGTGGGGAGAGGGAAATGGTGTTGTACTAAATCCTGTTCCTTGAAGAGAAATGGGATTGTGGCAGTGGAAGAGAGTTGCCCAAACGGGAGTCACTGCAGATGTGCTGCTTTTAGGAAGATGTAAAAAGGGCCAAAAAAAAAAAAAAATCAATACGTAATTATACATTTGTATCCAGATCTGCCAGGAGATGAGTTCATCCCAATGAAATCAGCAGACTTTAATTGCTTTCTTCTTTTAGGAAAGTATTTTTGTTTGAGTAAGGATTATGAGCAAGCATAATTCCCCTCCCTGCAGCTTTTTCTTCCGAGTTTCTCCGATACTAAGAATAACCTGAGTAATTGTTTGAATTCCCCAAATACTCGGTGTGCTGTGTCATCACCTCATTTCTACATGGCAACAATTTCCTTGGAATAATGACTGCTTGGCTTCTTGCAGGGATCTCCTGGCTGGGGATTATTCTGAAACTCTTTATTCTGCTGACGGACAACAAATAACAACAACTCCTCGCATCAAGGTAATGCGGGAAAGGTTCTCCCCTTCTGCTTCCAGTCTTGAGGCCCACATGAGATTCATGGATCCATGAAATAATGGGAGATATGAGACAGAAAGGAAACGTTTGAAATCCAGGTTTGAAGCCATTTAGGGTGGCTCTAAAGGGACAGGGAAGTTGGGATCGGTCACTTGTGCCTGTTGGGAATCAGCTCCACGGTTTGGCTTCCAGGAAGGCACCACCTCAGCGGCTGCTGAGCAATTTCAGGGTCGAATTCCAGCCTTTTGTCGGGAGCCAGGGCCATCCCAAAGCTTTCAACTGCCCGACCTTGCCGTGTGCACTTCGCTCCTCCTGCCCAGCCCCGTGACTTGATTTCCGCGCTGATCCAGGGCGATCCCCAGCCCGATAAAGCCCCATTTCCTCCCGGATCACATTTCCAGGCACGCTCTTGCACCTGAGCCCAGCTGCCTCCTCTGAGCCCTGACAAATCCCTTCTGCACCTGCAGGCAAACGGGACTTGCTGCAGGAGGGGTTTTTTAATTCACTCCCCAAAGCTCCAACCTGAAGTTCTCCTCCAAGCTCATGGGATGTGTTTTAACTACACAGTCTGGAATTTGAAGCTTAATTTTCTTTGTTAGGAGCAATTAGGAGGATTCTGAATGAAATAAATGTGCATAAATAAGTCTGGGTTAGTTTTTTCTGGTTGCTCCAATTATTTCCACTCCCTGAATGAATCCTGTGAAAAACCTGGATAAAGACAAACTTGAACAGCCCCACCTGTGCTGAACAGGGAATTCCTACCCTGGGGATATTGGATTGTGATCAGGAGTTTCTCCTCTTGTATCCCCAAAGGATGGAGATAAATCCTTCTCTTTTCCCCAGTGACTTTCCCTTTGTGGATGTCTTATTTCCTGTAACAAAGTTGGCATTTCGTGGAGGAAGACAAATAAATGATAAAGTTAAACCAAAATCCACAAGAAAACAAAAGGCACAGGGAATGAAGGTTTGGATACAGATCCTTAAGAATTCCATTCAGGCAGACACTGTGGGTAAAATTTTCCACAACCCCTCAGTGACTTCGAAGTCTCTTTGGACACAGAAACAGAAACCTTCAATCCTTAAGCCAGTTAAGTCCCAAAACCATTTCCTCTACCCATGTTTAATATAATACTTCTATTTTAATCTCACTGAAATTAATGCATTTAATTGTTTGGTAATTAAAGAGCCTTTCCTTGAAATTTGAGCTCAAGGAAACCATTTGGTGTGGACTTTAATTGAGCAGAGCCCAGCAGAGTGTGCTTAATTTGGAGGAGGGAGTGGGAATATTCTTATTTTTCTGTGCTGTGCATTGACCAGAGCCCAGAATTATTGGTTTTTGTCACAATTTGTGTGTTGAAGGATAAAAATAATGGGTCCACAGCAAACATGGAACTGGTCATGAACTTTAAAAATTCCTTTTAAGCATCTCCTAATGGGAGACTTCCTCAAGTGGTGCACTTTATTGTAATTTGTAGTTTGTTTTCTGAACTCTTTGGATCCAGTGGAGTCCATGGACACCCCAACTGACACTGGATTTTTTTTCCCACCAGGATCACTGTTACTATGGAGGCCACGTGGAGGGTGATGCTGAGTCTGTGGCGAGCATCAGCACCTGCACAGGGCTGAGGTGAGACAGGGCTGGGTCCCAAGGGCAGAATGTGCAGCTTCTGGGATAAATGTTCCAACAGGAGAGAATCTGGATGGAAAGAAGTCATGTGATCTTTTATTCAGGCTTTGGAAACTTGTTTCCCAAAGGAAAACAAAGGGAGAAGGGAGAAAAATAGTTACTCTTAGTTCCTTACAATATTTCAGCTTTTCACCTCAAATCAGGATGAAAACACCTTTGAATTTCCCACTGGAACAAAATCCACTTTTCAGCCACTTCTGTCAGCACAAACCCCTCAAAATTTAAATCAAATTAATTCCTAACCCAGCTTCTCTTTGACTGAGAGCACCCAGATCTTCCAGTTGACTCACTAATTAATTAATTTCTGCTTCTAAAGTGTTGCATGCTGCCTCAGGCTGCTGGAATATTCCAAGGGTCTACATGCTCAGGATAAATGCTCCCTTGATCCAAAACCTCACCTTCCAACCCATTTTTTAGTGGCTATTTTGAGACCCGTGGCCAGAAGTTCCTCATTGAGCCCCTGGGAGCCTCGGACAGGGCTGAACACGTGGTTTATAAATACGAGGCCCTGAAACAAGAGCCCATCAAAACCTGTGGGCTGGTCAACAACTCCTGGGAGCAGGACTCCAGTGACCCCATCAATGACATCTTCAAATCCAGCAACAGCCCAGAGGTAAGGACATGGCTGTCCCATCAAAAAAGGGGAATTTGTGGCCGTTGGAAAACTCTAAATAGCACAAATCCCACTTGGTCTGGTGGCACCTCCACAAAGGAGCTGTTTAAACACAGGGAAGTGGGGTCAGAGCTCAAAAATCTGAACAAAATATTCCAGATCAGAGATTTCAGAGTCACCAGCTGAGTTAAACCCTCCTGTCTTTATTAACAGTGCACCTTTAACACCTAAATATCCATTAATATCTATTTTACCTTCCATATCTGAACAAAAATTTAAATATCCAGCCTACTTCCTATCAGTTAAACCCAAAGCAGTCCTTTCTGAATGACCTGGCCAAAGAAATCCCCTCAATAATTTATAAGCAGCTTTGAAACTGCAGAGGCTGGGATTGGAAAAGCTCTTAAAAGTCATTTTAAAGAAATGATTCCTTTAGATGAAAGCCTACCTGAAGGCAAGGAAGTACCTGGAGCTCTACGTTGTTGCAGACAATGCTTTGGTGAGTTTTGGAATTATTATTTCATGTTTGATCAGCTCCACAGGAGCTTCCCAGGGTATCCCAACTCGTTTTCCTGGGCTCCTGCAAGGGCTACAAGGTTACTCTGGGCCTGGCTGGGAAATGGGGTTTCTAAAGGGGATTTAATTTGAAATTCCCACCTGGAGATGACAAGAATTCCAAAAAGACCTTGCAGTGCTTGTCCTGTTGGAATATCCTGAATTGGTAGGGAATATCCTGAATTGGTAGGGAATATCCTGATTTGGAAGGGAATATCCTGAACTGGAAGGGAATATCCTGATTTGGAAGGGAATATCCTGATTTGGAAGGGAATATCCTGATTTGGAAGGGAATATCCTGATTTGGAAGGGGTAACTGTGAGCTGGAAGGGACCCACAAGGATCATTGAGCCCAACTCCTTCTCTGCACCCTACACAGAAATTCACATTTTGGAAGGGGCTGATATTGAAACCCAACGTCTGTTAAAATCCTACATCAAACATAATTTTTTTATAAAGTATGATTTTTTATACTTGGTGTGGTTTGCAAACCAATCTCCTGTGGGATATTTATTTCCTGATAAATCCCCTTTTCCCTCTCCTTTTCCTGACACAATGTATTTGCCTTTTCAGTACAAGAAGTATGATGAAGATGTTAAAAAAATAAGACAAAGGATATTTGGAATAGTCAACTACATCAACACGGTGAGAGCAAACAAGTGGCAATGAAATCCAAGTGTTTTGTAATTTTTTTCCTATTGAAAATTATTGAAATTCAAATTATTTATAACTTTTTTCTATTGAAAGACGTTGAAATCCAAATTATTTTGGATTTTAANAAAATATTTAAAATATTTTAGAAAATATTTTTCTATTGGAAACCATTGAAATTCAAGTGGTTTATAAATTCTTTCTATTGCAAACATCATAAATTTCCATTATTACATGTAGGAATGAATGAAAGCTCAACTTCATGTAATTTATCCTCCTGTTCTTTGCCTTCAGATATGAGATTTTTAATAAGAATTATTTCTACTCCTTCTTTAATTATTTATACTCATACTTTAATTATTTCTACCAACAATTTAAGATATTTTTAATCACTCATCAAATGAATGGTTGTTTCAAAAAAAAAAATTGATTCTTGATTTCTTTGGCAAGTCAAAAGTTTTCCAAAATTGCTGGAATTTTCAAGTATTTTAACCCCATTTTAACGTTGTTTGAAATATGGTGGGCAATCAGATTTCCTGGTTTATTTGGTGAGGCTTTTTTGGAATTCAGAGCTTGGAAAAGCTGGATATTGGATTGGAAAAGTGACCCAAGTACCAGGACAAGGCTTTGTTTAATTTTTATTAATTTTTAATGGACTAATTTTTAATTAATTCTCTGCTGCAGGTTTATAAAGCCATCAACACCCACGTGGCTCTGGTTGGCCTGGAGGTGTGGACAGATGGGGACAAGTGTCCCCTGAGCAGGAACGCGGGCTTCACCCTGGACACCTTCTCCAAGTGGCGCCTGGCGCACCTGCTCCAGAGGAAAAGGAACGACAACGCCCAGCTCATCANGAACTTCCCTTCCCTGAACTTCCCAGAACTTCCCAGAACTTCCCTTCCCTTCCCAGAACTTCCCTGTTTTTATTCCTTAAAACTTGGTCACCAAACACATTCAAGGCACTTTTTATTCCTTAAAATTTGTCACCAATCAGTGACACAATCCAGACCTGGATTTCACCCATTCGAAGACCAGCTTGTACTAATTCCAGGACAAAAAATAAATCCAAGTTCCCTCTTTTTTTTTTTTT